>OZ035881.1:112605259-112895358 GCA_964034835.1 Muscina levida | reverse complement strand
GATGTTGCTGGTTGTTGTTTTTTTTGTTTTTGTTTCTATATTTGCAGCATAAAACATTTCTCTGGATTTTACACATTGTGATTTTCATTCTTATGTTGTTGTTTTTTGTAGATTTTGTTTGTTGTATTTTGTTTTTATATATTTGCAAATTAATTGTTTTAATTTTTGTTTACATATATAAGTTAAGAATATTATCATCATTAAATTGTTTTATAGCATTTCTTGTTTGTTGTTTTTGTTGGTTATGAAAAAACTATATATGTATGTATATGTAAATTATGTATGTATATTTATATATATATATATATATTTATCTGGTTTGTTATATATTGTACATTATTTAAGAGTGTTCTTTCTATATTTATTCTTATTCTGTTTTTTTTGTTTTGTTTTCTTTTTGTTGTTTGTATGTTTAATGCGTTAGTCTTAGCGTTTTATTTTATAAAATTATTTTTAATTCATTCTTGTTCTTTCGTAAAGTTTTAAAATTATTATTTGAATTAGAAGAAGAGTGTTAACAATTTTTTTTAAAGAACTGTAGTAGTTGTTGTTGTAGTAGTAGTAGTAATTCATCGATATATGTAATGGTTGTCATATATATATGTATGTATATAAGTTAAAAACAGCCAACAGTTGTTTAAACATTCATTTTTAAATTTTGTTTTGTTTTTTTGTCTTTTTTTTTTTTTTTTTGTTCACTGTGTCGTTTTAACGTTTATTTATTTTCAACTATTTATTTCTATTGCAGGTGCACGATGTTTAATTTGGGACCTTTGTTTTTTTTTTTTCTCTGTTCATTGGACTTGTGGCTTGCCCGAGCAAGCATAATTGATTTGCTTCACTTTGTATTTTTTTTCACACAATTACACGTTGATTTATGCATGTGTTATTTAAAAAGTTTCTGTATGGTTATTCATTTTTGTTATTATTTTTTTTTTTTTTTTTCGTTATTGTTGTTTTTCAATATTATTTTTCTTTTTTGTACACAGTGAATACACGATTATTTGTTTAATAATGTTTTTCTTTACTTTATTTTCTGTTCAAGAGGTTGATTATTTTAATCTTTCTGATATTTAACTTTGTTGCTGATAATGAAGTTTCAGTTGTTGTTCTTGCTTGCTGTCGCCGAACTGGTCGATGTAAACGTCGTGTTAAAGCAGCTTCCGAGAACCGAATTAATGTGCAGGTCTTTCCAACTCCAGAATCACCAATTAGAATAATTTAGATAAATAAACGAATGTCTTAGCGATTGATATTGGATTTGATGATTTAATTTATATCTTTCATTTCTCTCCTTTTTCTTTTTTTTCTTTTACAATTCGCATAGCTACATTTTCGTTATTTATTTTAGTAGATTCTCTTAAGTTTATATAGATTCATCAAATTTGCAGTTTATTCCGGATTTTTACTAGTTCTCACACGAACTACCTCTGACCATTGCTTAATCTCGACTGTACTGTGTGATTTTTTCTTCTTGGTAGCAACAAGTGTTTTACCAAAGAAGAATCCGAAACAATCATGGCGTTTGCAGATCTAACGGGATCCTTTGTGCGCTGAATTACAAGGTCAAAAGAACATAGACAAGGGAAAATTATAAAAGAGGGAAATGAACGATTAGTCGAAAATGAACAGGGTTGCCGTCTAGCCAGAAAAAGTAAAACATCTGGGAATCAGTTAATTGATGAGGAAACTTGTTCAATGTACTTGTGAACATTGCTTGACGAAAATCTCTAACAAAACTGCTGCGTTATGAAAATTTTTAATTGATTAACGAACAGGAAAAGATTTTCAAAACTAAGTGGAATTTTATTACGTGGGGCACGACCCACAAGCCGGGCAAAAGAAAAAAAATCTAAATGTCAATCTGTCGTGTGCCTAATTGTATGGTGATGTTAAGCTAACGTGTGGCGCGACCCACGACCAGCCGGGTAAAACAAATTTTTATCATTTTCGGGCATGATGATTTGGTAGAAAATTTTAAATTTAAATAAGTGTACATATGTACGTATAAGTTAAACATGTGGCGCGACCCACTAAAATCATGGCGAAATAAATTTGAGGGATACAACTTTGTAAATTGGAATTTTACGCTAAAACTTATATGCACGCAAGACAAGTCCGTGAAAACCGAAATACTTTTAAAAAAAATATTACCATTAAGGATAAAGGCGTGCAAGGCAAAATAACTTTTAGAAATTAAGGTTTCAAATCTGAGGCGTGAAATCTACCAATAAGTTTTCCTTGTAAATCTTCTATATCATATAATGAGTTTCCAACCTTTGCGCGAATGCGGCACTTTACATATTTGGGTGTAAATTTAGCGTTAATACCTTTTTCAAATTTGCTGAGATTATGTGATTTCCTAAAAATCTCCTGTCCTACTCGGTAGTTTACGGGTTTTACACGAGTGTTGTATACTCTTGAGGATCTCTCGTGAGCTTTTTCAAGGCTGCGTGATATTTTCTCTCGAATATTTGACAACTTGTCTGCCCTTTTCACGACCGTGTCATCTACTAAAATATTTAATTTGTCCAACAGGGGATAAGTAGAGCCATGGGTGCACATATTTTGGCCGAACATGGCATAGTAGGGCGAGCATTCGATCGAGGTATGGATATCGCTTCGCAAAGTTCCTAAAATTCTCGGAATACATAAGTCCCAGTTCAGGTGGTTTGACTCATTTTTAAGAAAATACCGAATTTTTGAAACGATTTCGCGATTTACACGCTCCGAAGCGTTTGCCTGTGGCGAATATAAACCCGTTCGGATATGAGTCACTCCATACAGTTGGAAGAAATCCTGAAGTTCCTTAGAAACAAACTGCTTGGCATTATCACTATGCACAAATTGTGGGACGCCGAAGGTGTTAAAAATGTAATTCTGAAAAAAATCAATGACGTTGATCGAAGTGGCAGATCTTAAAGGCTTGAGAAATATAAACTTTGTAAAGTGGTCGAGAACTATGAATAGTTGAGAGTTTTTCGATTTAGAACACGGATACGGACCAAGAAAATCGCAGTATAACCGCTGCATCGGACGGACAGTTTTAAAAGCATCACCCATAGGCGGCCGTAGAATTTGGTTAGGTGCTTTAATGATTTTGCAATCATCACAATTTTCTACATATGTTTTTATATCTCGCGCCATGGTAGGCCAATAATACTTTTGACGGACTCTGCTGAGGGTTTTGAAATAGCCTCCATGACAATTAGACTCGTGGCTTAACCTAATGGCTTTCTCGGTTAGAGATTTTGGAAGCCACAGTCTCCATAAACTGTCTTCCTCATTTTCATTACCTTGGCGGAACCTAACTCTCTTGAAAACATGTTTGTTACACAGACGTATATCGGGTAATAGATCGTTGTTTTTCGAAACAGTTTTTCGCAGGTCATTGTAGTCGTTGCAATCAAACTCGGCCGAGGTCAAATCAATCTCCGGAAAGATGGGGTCAATTTCTAATGCGTCAACATCAAAGCGCGATAGCGCGTCAGGTACTATATTAAGAGAGCCTTTCCTATGTTCCATGCGAAAATCAAACCCTTGGAGTTTCAAACTCCAGCGGGCGAGTCTACCACTTAAGTCTTTTTGATTCATTAGCCACTTGAGACTTGAGTGGTCTGTGATTACGCGGAATGGCAAACCTTCAACATATGGCCTGAAACGATTTATGCAGACAACTGCCGCTAAGCACTCCAGTTCGGTGACTGTGTAATTTCGCTGTGCGCGGTTTAGCTTCTGTGATACAAACGCGATTGGTCTTTCGCGGTTTTCATCGTCTATTTGGTATAAAACTCCTCCTACACCGATACGAGAGGCATCACATTGGATGATGAACTCACGCGAAAAATCGGGTTGGGCTAAAACTGGTGCTTCACTTAGAGCAACTTTTAAGGTTTGAAAACTATTTATCGCTTCTGGAGTCAATTTAAATGTCCCCTTACCTAACTTTAGACAATCGGTCAGTGGTCCAGCCATATCGGCAAAGTTGGTGATAAAACTGCGGTACCAGTTAGCCATGCCAATAAATCGGCGTACCTGTCGAGGAGTTTTTGGTAAAGGGAAATCCAATATGGCGGAAACCTTTTCCGGATCAACTTTTAAACAACCTTTTCCTATACGATACCCCAGATATTTAATTTCCGATTGACAAAATTTACTTTTCGATACGTTTATCGTAAGGCCGGCTATTCTTAAACACTGGGATACTTCGCGAAGAATTCTCAAATGGTCTTGGAAGGTTGCGCTACATACCAGTAGGTCATCTAAATAGATAAATACATTCTCTCTCAAGCGAGAGGGAATGCATTTGTCCATCAATCGACTCATCGTTTGAGGACCATTGCAAAGCCCAAAGGGCATAACTTTGTACTGGTAGAGCGGTCTACCTGGAACCGCAAATGCCGTTTTTTCTTTAGAAGACTCCGTAAGAGGTATTTGAAAAAAAGCGTCTTTTAAATCTATCCCGCTGATATACTGGGTGTCCTGTAGCCGGGAGAGCAAACCGTTAATATGAGGAAGTGGGTAGGAGTCCTTCTTTGTAACCAAATTCAATTTGCGCGAGTCTAAACACAGACGAATCTTGCCGGGTTTTCTCACATTCACGATGGGAAAACACCATGGTGAGTTAGACTCTTCAATGATACCCATTTTCAACAAACGATCTAATTCCTCATATACTTCGGCTTGTCTAGGAGGTGAAAGAGGATAATGCCTACATTTAATAGGAACGGCATCTCCCGTGTCAATATGATGGCTCAAAAGCGTTGTCCTACCAAGACCCAGTTTTTCGAACGACGGAAATTCGGAAGTTACCAATTCGAGATTCAATTTCTCTTCGGCGGATAATTCATGAAAACAAAAATCTTTTTTATCGGGTTGATCTACACACAGGGTCTCAATTTGTGGAATTATATTAGGAGCTATGGCAAAATTTCGCCAGAAATCTAAACCTAAATACACCTCTTGATTTAACGAGGGAACAATATAAAAAACAATATTTTTAGTGACACCTTTATAGGTTACTGGTAAATTACAAAATCCTAGAACCGAATTCTTTGAACCATCAGCTGTGGAAATGGAAGATTTAAATGGTCTCAAATTTATGTTATTTCTTTCAATGAAATTTAAACTATTTTTGCCCAAGGCAGATACACTAGCTCCAGAGTCTAGTAAACCGAAAACGTTTTCATTTAATATTAAAATATTTGCAAAAGGTCTTTCATCAACTTGTCCACAAAAACTAGAAGATTCAATTAATCGGCGATAAAATTTCCTTTTTCTAAAACGTTCACGACATTTCAAAATTCTTTTAGAACTTTGACTAGATTTCGTAAGGTCTGGTAAATCATGTGAGATTTGAAGCGGCATTGTAGATTCGTCTTCCTGTGGAAGACTTATCTTTCCTTCGTTAGCATACTCGGGGTTTAAGTTTGGGAACGAGAGTCCCCGGTGGCCATCTCGCTCCGCTTCCGGTTTCCCAGATGAGGATTCTTGCACCTTGGGGTCGACACGTTTCGCTCTCCACATTTGTAACAAAAAAGCGTTCGGGTTTCTTCAGGGCAGTAAATGAATGAATGTCCAAAAGACAGGCAGTTCCAACATTTAATACGAGAGTAATCTGGCTTTAGAGGACGCTGAGATAATTGTATCGCGTCTATTTGGGGATCATTTTCCGAATCAAATTCTTCATCCTCTGTAGGAACAACGTCTAATTCATTTACCTGACGACTGACAACCTTAGTTGGAAACAAACCTTTACTTTCTTTAAGAATTTTCTCCGCGTTTCTAGCTACATCCCGAAGTGTATGTAAATCTTTAGCATCTGAATTAAACAACATAAGTTTTAGCTCGGGATTTACATTTTTCCTCAATATACTGACAAGGCGACTATCCGATAGAGATTCTCTCATTTTGGAATTCAATGCAAGAATGGCAGAGTGAAAATCATCGTAGGACTCTTTATTATGTTGTTTTCTAGAATTTATTTGCATAATGATGTCATCATCAGATTCAAAAGTGGCAAACTCTTTTAATAGTCCTCTTTTAATGAGTCTATAAGGTGGGTCATTGTTTCTTTTTATAAACTCCCAGTACCACTGTTCAGCTTTTCCACTCAGAAAAATTTGGAAATTAGATTCTAGTTGTTCGAAATGGCAACGAGTTCTATCTACTAGCGTATCAATTTTGAAAAGAAAATCCATTACATTTCCAGTGCCATCAAAATGAATTTTCCACTTTTCAAGGTCGATTTTATCTCTTCCGATAGTGGAATTTGAATTTCGCACTGGGATGGAAACATCCTGATTCTGAGTGTCCACTGTACTGTTAGAATCATTTGAAATGCCCAATGGTTGTGTAAAATTTGAAACTGTAGCCCTTAACGAACCTAATTCGGCGGCAAATTTCGACTGTGTTTCTCTGATACTATTCAATGCCGTCATCAGGTCATCTGTATTGATTCCAGAGGTTCTTGACCCAGGCAAGTTCACGTTATTATCTGTCGACGTCATGATTGTTTCTGGAACAGCTGTTGACTGATTGGTTTCAAAACCGATTAAAGTGGTTGCCTGACTCAAAGAAGTTTTAGAAAAAGGAGGTCGGTCCTGACCATTAGCTTCGATATGGTCTAAAGGTGAATCTAATAAAGTTTCGTGCTCGGAATCACAAGGTGTCGTTCTGATGTTATCAACAGAGTGAGAAGTATTTACATTGGAATTGCCAATAGTTAAGTTACTTAACGGAAAACTCGAGCTGCGCGGAGGTGAATGAATAACCGGTGGTCTATTACTGGATGAACTGTATAAATCTGAATAGGATGTGTTCGGTGATGCGTCTACTCTTTTTCCGCGACCTCTGCTAAGATTCAGTTTACTAGGAGAAATTCGCGAAGAACTACGAAGGTGCATACTAGCGATACAACTACGTACTAGTTTTTATTTTTTTTTTATAAAAATTGAGAAATAAGTGTTAATGTGCAAATGTGATATATAATTGAAAAATGTGAAGAAAATTATTAAATAGAAATTTAAGTTTTGATAATTTTGTTAGTATATGCAAATTAATAATAAAAAAAATCAAGGGGGATTGAAAAAAAAGAAAAAAGAAACTTGTAATCTTTACCTTGGTATCAATAACAATCGCTATTGATAAGTAGATATAAATTTATAAAAAGATTTTAAATATGTACAAATATGTATAGGGAAAATACGGGGGCAAATCTAATTAACAATGTAACCAGGTACCATAAATCAAAAACAATATAATGGGAAAATTAATAAAAATGGTTTACCTGCTATTTGGTGAAGGCTTAAAAATTTTTCTTTTTCTTTATAAACACTAGGACATAAGATTTTGGGAGGTTCCGGCTGAGGCATTGGGTAGATGAAGGGAAGAGCTTTGTTTCGAACACACTAAGCCAAATTATAATTTAAATTTAACGTTGACTATGTCCGAAACAGTCGACACTATTTTCAGTTGTACAGTTAAAAAAAATGAAACAAAGTCTATAGGTCATTCCCTTTTGTAAAAACTGTTAATGCTTTAAAAGCAGTACTCATTATTGGAAATATCATGTAATTTACAGCAACAAACATCCCGCATTTAAAATTACAAAGATTTCGGACTTGTAGTTACATGATATACTTTATAAAAAAAAAACAATTTATTTGGGAAAATCCACCGCTATCCATTTAAACAGAATCAAAATCTTTAAAATGATGTCTTATGGATTTCCAAACAATGATTTTAATTGAGGTGGTTAACTTTTGATTTTCTTTTCGTTGGGCGCCATCTATGTTACGAGCGAGTCTATGACAAAATTAGTAAATGTAAATTTGGTTTGATTTTTTTTTTTTTTTTTTTTTTTTTTTTTTTTTTTTTTTTTTTTTTTTTTTTTTTTTCTTTTTTTTTTGGACATAAGGTATGGGTGGTTATGGGTAGGCATTGGGAGGGTCTTATTTTGATTTTTTTTTTAACAAAACAATTAGTGGCCATGTAATGGCATTCTTTTTTTTCTATGATTACGGGTTGAAATTTAACGGGTCAAGAACCACGCCACAAAAAGGGTAGAGCTAGCCTGGAAACATTCAATATGCCGTTGGCTTCGTTATTTTATATTTTAAAAAAAAAAAAAAAAAAAAAAATCAAACCAAATTTACATTTACTAATTTTGTCATAGACTCGCTCGTAACAGTTGTTTTCCCCCCTCAGCTCTATGAGTGTACACCGAAGTTTGAATAGAAACTACGGCAGTGAAGTCAAATTTTTGCAATTTAAAAATGTATCTCCATCTAACTCCGACAGACAAAAATTGTTGATCATAAAACACATTCGAATTTGATTATTTTTCGCTTTAGCTGCCGGCGGACTTTTTAGGCGGTAGGGGGGGAACAACAAATTTGCGTCTGGCATTTCTGCGATTCATATTTATGTTGCATGCAATTTGTTTGATGTTTATGAATAATTAACAATGTCGTCTGACTGTTTTTTTCTTCGCAAGGCATTAGCAACACCAGGATCATCTCTTCTAATGCGACACTACGGTTGATGGTTGCAAATGGCCACATTGTAGCCAGCGAAATTATGAAAATTTCTTGATGTTTCAAAAATGTTGCTGAATATGTGAATTTTTCGCTTTGGCTTACGCGAAATTAATGCTATTTATCATACATGAGTGAACTTGAAATACTGTGCGGATGACGCCTTGGGGCCGGTTAAAACTTTTGAAGTTTGCCTAATTGGTTGAGAGGCAGGCGCTAAAAAGTCGCAACATTAATCACATTTTTGTCTGATTATTGGCAAATATTATGGGTAGCCATACAAACAGATTTTATGAGTTATGTGATACAATTTAGAAAATTATGTAGAACTTAATGAGATATTTGTGGTAGACAAATGGTGGGACAAATAAAAGTATGAAATGTTTGGAGTGCGAATTGTGTAGATATTAGAGTATCCAATCGATTAATCGTTGTTCGATTAATCGAAGAATTTTTTTCGAATAATTTTTCGATTAAGAAAAAATATTAAATTTCGATTAACGAATAATCGATCAGTTTAAACCGATTAATCGATTTAAATTATTTTTAAATAAATTGTTCTTTCTTTATATAAATGTAATGTAAATGTAACAGATGATGATATTGTGTTGGAAGAAGAAGAGGAAATAATTGATATCAATGAAAATAATCTTTTACTGGAATTGAACGATACTATAAAAAGTATTCAAAATTTAAAAAAATCGAATGTAAACTGTAATATAGTTGATGATTTTCTGTACCTAGATAAAACAAAAAAAAAGATCAGAAAAACTAGAAAAACTTTTCAATGCAATTCTTTCAGTTTTACCAACACCTACTTTAAGTGAAAGGGTGTTTTCAAATCATTAAAACTTAAAACTTTTAAAATAAAAAAATATCATTTTGTATGTACCTAATTAATTATTATTTTTATTAAAAGTTTTTGAATTCACATTTATTATTATTTTACGTTTGTTTTTATGTTCTAATATTATTTTTATGTATTTTTTTTTATCAATAAAATAACGCCTACATTAAATTTGTTTATTTTTCACATAAGCTATACAGATATACAGAAATTATTCGAGTTATTCGACTTTTTCGATTAATCGAATTATTTGAGCAATTTAAAAACCTTAATCGATTAATCGAGCAAATTAAAAATCTTAAAATCGATTAATTTTTTAATCGAACAAAACCTAAACCCGATTAATTGGATACTCTAGTAGATATAAAAAAGGAATCTGCAGTAGGTGGAAAAACTCATCGTAGGATGTAAATTGAAACTAGGTAATTATTTTCGGCTATGCGGAAACTCAGATGCCCTTCAACATTTGGTTATACAAATCTTAAAGGTATTTACGATCACGAGTATTTGGTCAAGTATTGCAGTACTTTTGATAAATTTAGTATTTGAAGTAAATTGTAAATACTTGCAGAAACAAAACACATATCAGATTGCAAAACAAAAAAATTATTTAATATGTTTACTACGAAAACTTCACACTTAATATCGTTATTAATCGATTTATCTTTCAATTTTTGATTTTTCATTGTTTAACACAGGAGGTGGGAGTAATTTTTGTCTAATCTACCTCATCTTAGAACTTAACCTTCGCTTAAATAATGGTAAGGAACATCCCAAATTTCAGCTCGATAACTCTTAGACTACTGCTGTAATCGCAGAGACAGACCCAAAAAAAGGGATTTTGTATGGGAGATGAGAGAGGATTTTGCCTCAATGTTGAACTTAACCTACACATAGAGGGTGAGAAGCTGGCATTCCAAAATCTAGGGGACAGACAGACGGACGTTATGGCCGTTACAAATAGAAGAACAAACTGATTATAACCTTCGGCCCGTGCGTGTCCTTTGTGAAGAGTATAAGAACATCTGTTGTACATAATTTTGCATACCCTCACACACAGCATTGAGGTATAGTTTGATACCAGAAAAGTGTATCTTACGATAATATTTTTGTACAAGGGAAACGCTGTGAAAGCCAGACTCAAAAATAATGGAGGCTTTGTTGGACGACCCTTTTTGGTCACTCCCAAACAAAATGTCCAATTTATAGGAAATTAATATGTCACCCTTAACTTCTAAACCGAATCCTATAGGATATTTAAATTTTGTCAGCTTAATCATCTTGTAATAATTGACAAAACCTCAGAAAACTGAAGCATTTGCCACATCCATTCTAGTAACTCCCAAACATATGACCGAAGTTCCACTGAATTCTGTCAAATTTCACACAATCTAATCGCATGTTACGTCTTAATCAAAATTTGTACTATTAAGACTAAAACCAACACAGAAATTTCAGTCATATGAACTGACTGATAAATGCTTTCACCCAAACGACTTGCGGCCGTATGGCCAGACGAGACGTATAGTTAATTAATTTCCCTTTACACCTCGTGAATGAGGTATGGGATAGCTTCTCGCGTTGTTGTGAATTAACACGCTTTCTATTTTTAGATTTACAACTAACGGCACCTACTTGTTTATCGACGAATGTGAAAGTCACTATTTGAGAAGCTTTTACTAGACATGCCGATTGACTCGACACTTATACTGCGAAGTTGCTGTTGACAACACCGAGGGAACCGGCAATGAAAGAAAAATGTATGTTTTTTATTTTTTAGATGACTGGAGCCAGGAGTTGGGATCACCTGCATGGTAGTCGTGTGTACTAACCATCATGCCACGGCCGGTTCGGGAGGGAATATTAGTTTTCCAAAAATACGTTATTTTGTATGGGAGGCACAAGAAGGAGATGGCCGATGTAACCCATATTCAATCCTGAGTCAAATTTCAATTATCTTTTATCCTGTTCAAAATATGACTAACTTCAAGGTACTTACAAAGAAAAATTATATTTAAAGCTTTGAGGTTGAATTCAGCCATTTGTATGGGAAGTAGATGCAGGGGTGGAGCAAAAGTTTTGGTTTCCTAAATATTTGCCTACTATTCGAAAATAATTGAACTGGCCAACTACAAATTTACTCCAGTTGTTCGTTTGGAAGTTATGGAACAAATAATAATTTCCCAAAAATAGGTAATTTTATATGGGAGGTACCTGAAGGGGTCAGTGTATATAATACATATTCATTCCTGAGAAGAAGCCAGATATGACTAAAGCCAGATATGACTAAATTCAAGCTACATGCAAATAATAATTTTCCAAAAATAGGTAGTTTTATGTGGGAGGTACCTGAAGGGGTCAGTGGATGTAGTCCATATTTATTCCAGTATCAAATATTCATAAATGTACATCTTTCGCAAAATATGTCTTAATTCAGTGCCATTGCAAAAAAGATATGTATGTAAAACTATAAGGTTGAATTCTGTCATTTGTATTGGGAGTTATCAGAAGGGGCGTGACACAAGATTTTCGGTTTTTTGAGGATTTCTCTACTATTACAAGATAATTAAACTTACCAAATTAAAAATCCTCCACTTGTCCATTTGGAAGTTTTTGCAAGAAATATTAGTTTTCCAAAAATAGGTCATATTGTATCAGAGCTACCAGAACAGGTCAGTCGATATAGTACATATTCTTTCCTGAGAAGAAGCGTACCTCTATAGCCAGATATGACTAAATTCAAGGTACTTGCAAAAAATATATGTATTTAAAACTATGAGGGTCAATTCGGTCATTTGAATGAGAGGTACTAGTAGGGGTATGGCAAAGGTTTCGGTTTGTCTACTATTACAAGATAATTTAACTGACCAAATTCAAATATAGTCCGGTCGTCCGTTTGGAAGTTATTAAAGAAATATTAATTATTCAAAACTAGGTAATTTTGTATGGGATGCTATTCTGCCCATTTACAATCCCATTAGTCCGTTTTATATAATTTTAATACTGGTAAATTTTCATATCGATCATTTAAGCTTTACTCGAGTTATCCTGCTCACCAGCCACATAGCCAGACAGCCGGACAGGAGGACATAGCTCAATAGTCTTAAAAAATCCTAAAACGAATTTGGTCTCTCTCTCGTCTCCTTTAATGTTTTACACTTTTTTTCTTTTCAAATAATATTTTCCCTCATCCCTAAGGGTGATGGTACAAAAAGGATATGTTTTGAGTTGGGGTTGTAAAAATATTAGGGGTCGGTCATACATTTGACTGCTCTAGAGGCCCCTTTAGGGCAGTTAGGATAAATTTTATAAACATTAAATATTTTATGGTGGCCTCCTTAGGAAGAGGAAAAAATGACTGGTGATGGTCATATATTTTAACCTTTCTCAGGGCGAATCCGGGGCAATTAGAGCGATGGGAGCAAATTTTATAAAAAGAAAATTTTGTTTGGTAGCTTCCTTAGGGCTGAATATGGGGAATAGGTATATTTGGGAAAAATTACTTGGGGTCGGTCATAAAGTTGAACCCTCTAGGGGCTATTCCGAGGTAGTTTCGGGGACTATTGTGGATTTATGCCCCAATACGAAAATTTTTTCCGTAAAAACCGGGTGGTAGATTTTGATTTTATATATCGTTGATTATGATGTTCTTGATAACCGCTTGGTGGATTTTTTTTACTCAATACAAATTGACCCACTCTAGTTAATATGTCTTACTAGCTTTCCCCGGCTAGCGTTGCTTCACCCGTGCTTACAATGAACCTTCTTATGAATTTTAGAAATACAGGTAAAATGCAAACGCTTCATTAGACGAACGAACACCTCATTTATATGATTGTGGGCTTATCCCATTGGTCTGAGTGCTTGTACCATTTTAGTCCCTTTTTATCCCTAAAAGTTAGAATTTAAAAAGATACATTCGTATCGCACAACTAAAATCGAATTATGCCCATATACAATTATAGCTTTAGCCGTTTGGTCTAGGTGATGGTACCAGTTTTGTATCGGCCTTTTTACCCCTAAATGTTAGACTTGGAAGAAATCCCATCTGGCTGCTCTTTAATTCTATAGGGAGCAATTCTATATACATTTTCGTAGCTTTCCCTTTAAGCATTTGGTCTGGGCGATAGTTCCAGTTTTATCCCTTTTCAGTATTTTTACAACTAATGAACGAATTTCAAAGAATTACTGCACATCCCACAACTATACCTTTAGCCGTTTAGTACCAGTTTTTTCCGTTTCCGGTCTTTTTTACCCCTAAAAGGTAAGAATTTCGAGAACCCTCCTTGCTTCATTCTAATTCCATAGGGAGCAAGCCTATATATTATCATGATTACATCATTAGCCGTTTGGTCCGGGTGATAGAAACATTTTTATTCCTTTTTCGATTTTTTACCCAGGATAAAAAACCAATCCAATTTGATAGTGAGCATTTTCATACCAATTTTCGCGATTAAAGCATTAGTCGTTTGGCCTGGGTGATAGAGCAACTTTTATTCATTATTAGTAATTGTTACCCCTAAAAGTATGAATTTCCAAAAAATCCATTGTTAGCTGACGTTTGCTCGAAAAGTGGAACAAACATCCCAAATTTCATCATCCTACCTACAGCCAGTAACCAATTTTAAATATATTGATTATACAAATGTAGTTACAATCGTTGTAATAACCGACATAACATTTTTTCCAAAAGGGGCGTGGCACCGCCCATTTCGCAACGAGACGTAATCCCCCATGTACCATTTATTATGTGGGAAATCTCATCTTCATACCTTACGTGGCTCGTAAATATGAACGATTGTAATTTTGGTTTGTGTGTGCGGCCTATAAAAGAGGCCCTACGGATAGTACTACAAATGTATTTCGCCAAGATAAAGATTTTTTCGAAAAAGGGGCGTGGTATCACCCCCTTTTCACAACCAATTTTTTCATATACGACCGATATACGTAATATATCTTGACTTCGTACCTATTATGGTTTAAAAGATACAGCAAATTTCAAATTCGAGTTGTATGGGACGATGTCACGCCAATTTTACCACCTTGCAGTCCTAAAGCTATAATCGGAAACATCTAAATGAGCATGCTCAGGAAGAGTTAGAGAGTAGCACGAATGAGTTTTCGATATTTGTAATTTTAGGGGTAAAAAAAAACGAAAAAAGGGATAAGACCATCACTCAGACCAAACGGCTAAAGCCATAATTGTGAAAATCTATATTAACATTCTCCCTATAGAGTTAGATAGCTGCACAAAGGGAGCTTTGAAACTTTAAACTCCCAGGAGCGCGGGTACACATACTCCAATCGTTCTCAAACTTTGGATATCGTAAAATCTACAAATATAATTTTGTGGGGTTAGCGCTGGCAAAAATTCAACATCGAATTTTACGAAAAACCTAAGGTACACAGATCATCGTAATGTTTTTCGATATTCGTACGTTTAGGGTTAACTAAAGTCGAATAAGGGATAAAACTGATAACATTACTCAGAAAAAACGTCTAAAACTATAATCGCGAAAATCTATATGAACATTCTCCCTATAGATTTAGATAGCTGCACAAAGGGAGCTTTGAAACTATAAGCTGCCAGCGGCACAGGTTACAGACTGGCTATCGTAAAGTCTGCAAAGAGTTATCATTTTTGCGACCACTCTAGTGTACACAAACCAGCGTAATATAAAAATACTAGCTTTCCCGGCTCGCGTTCACCCGATCTTCTTAAGAATTTAAAACTGCAAGGGAACGGACACCACCCTAAAAGTACGAAGTTTTAGACGTTTGGTGTGGGTGATGGTACCATTTTCCCCCCCTTTTCGGCCTTTTAAACCCCTAAATGTTCGAATTTCTAAAATCCCCATCTAGGGGCTTTCTAATTCTAAAGGGAGCAATTCTATTTAAATTTTTGTAACTCTACATTTGGTATTTGGTATAGGCGATAGCACCAGTTTTATCCCTAAATCGGTATTTTTACACCGAAAGAAAGAATTTCAGAAATAATTTAATTACTTCACATTGCACAACTAAAATATTCTTCCATTTTTGCGACTATACCTTTAGCCGTTTAGTACCAGTTTTATTACTTTTTGCCCTATTAGGGGAAGAATCTCAAAAACCTTCGTTTTCTGGGCGACAATAACTTTTTTATCCATTTTTCATTTTTTTTACCCAGAAATATCGGATTTCAAAGAAACCTTCAATCCAATTTAATAGTTGGCATTTTCGCGATTATAGCATTGGTCGATTGATCTGAGTGATGGTGTAAGTTTTATCCCTTATTGGTAATTTATATCCCTAAAAGTAAGAATTTTCAAAAATCTATTCTTAGCTGACGTTTACTCAAAAAGAGGAACAATCACCCCAAATTTCATTATTCTATCTACAGCCATTTCACCTAGTCAAGCAATTTTTTTTAATATGACCGACATAACAATTTTTCCAAAATGGGCGTGGCACCGCCTATTTTCCAGCGAGACGGTATCCCCAATGTACCATTTATATATGTAACAAATCTCATCTTCATACCTTATATGGCTCATAAAATATGACCGATTAAAATTTTGGGTTGCGTGGGCGGTGCCACGCCCCTTTGGGTAATTATGTTTTCATGCAGCCTGTGATAAAGGCCAAATGGATAATACTACACAGTGAACATTTTATTGCAATCGGTCCATTTATTTCGCCGGTATAACGATTTTTTCAAAAGGGGCGTGGCACGGCCCATTTCCCAGCGAAACTCAATCTTCCTTGTACCAGTGACCTGTGTAGCACATCTGATCTTCATACCTCTAATGGCTCGGGAGATATGACAATTGAAATTTCAGTTTGTGTGGGCGGTGCCACGCCCCATTGTCCAACTATGTTTTCATGTAGCCTACGATAGAGGCCCTATCGACAGTATCATACAAAGAAAATATAATTGTAATCGGTCCATTTATTTGGCCAATATAACCATTTTTTAAAAAGGGGTGTGGCACCGCCCACTTTCCAAAAACAAAGTATTTTTTCTTACATGACCGATGTACGTACCAAATCTCGACTTCGTACCTATAATAGTTTAAAAGATACAGCCAGTTTAAAATACCAGTTGTATAGGGTTGAAGTCGCTTTCACATCCAAATTTGTGGCTTTCTGCATGGCAGCTGTAAATGTTCGTCCGTCGTGCGCATCCGTGTCCCGTCCTAAATATTTCCTGTATGTCTGTGATGTCATCCTTGTATTTGTGGAGGACATCAGCTAAATGAATAGAGGCACCATCCTTGTAAAGAGTGCATAAATTGCAGATGCATATCCTATGAGCATTATCTTTATAAAGTTCAAGGGAAGTTGTTGGGGGTTCTTATCAGATCTTTGAGTTTTCTTATTAGTTTTTTAAGGAGTGTGGTTTATTAGAACACCGCTGCCGATTATAGATTCTTGGGGCATCTGTGGTGTCAGGCCTTTTATGTTGCTCAAGATTGCACCTACTCAGATTTGCTTCTAAAATACATAATCTATCGGACGTTGTGGGTTGCTTGGGGACCTCCTCATACATATACTGGTTATTTCCCAGTGAATAACGATCAGAAAACTCGAAGTAGAAAATATTCCATCCTCCTCCAATATATTTAAAATTTGCCACTATGGCGATTCCGTCTCCTTATACTATTGTCCATTTCGCCACGTTATGACCCTTTATACGATCACACAAAAATTTTAACGAAATTATATTTCATTGCAATTTGAATAATTTTAATTAATATGAATGCACTTAGCATATTGTTGCGGTCTAGAAAAAAAGCAATTTATTTCACACACACTGCGCCACAGACTCGTTCATTCCCACAGCCGTCCTTTAACAACCAAGCTAAAAAATTAAATTTACATTTAAATCATAATAATGCAGAGGAACACAAGTTAAGAGACGGACGGACCCCTTACCAAAAGACAATTACAAATAGAGTTTTATTTATGAAAATGACAAGTGCGGCGAGCGACTTTGTTTGGAGTAAAATGGCACCAGCCAACCAGCCAGCCAGCCACTGGTGTCATCTTCTATCATATCTGTTCTGCAGAAGTGAGTGAATAAGTGTGTCTGCCAACGATGGCATAAATGTTGGAAAACTACTATAGCATAAAAGTTTTACAAGAGGAAACGAGAGGTCCAAAATTTGTTGTGTTTGAAATATAATTTCTGGAACAACATCTGGTAGTATCACAACTCAGCACCGATAAATGGCAAAAAATGTCCAAAAGAGATGCGGGGACGGCAAGAAAAAAACCAGTGAAACAAGCGAGTAGGCATAGTGGTTGTTTGGTAAAAAAATATGGGGATTATAATTCTAAAGTTGGATACGAATTTGATAATTGGGTGTAAATTCGTGCATCCCACTAATAAGCTTCAAATGACCTAGAAATGTAATCAAGCTGTTGTATAACACCTATTTGTACCAAACTTCGAACGCTAGTAAATTTCTTCCACTTTCTCCTAGATGGAGAATCGGACCGCTCCTTCTGGTACCTCTTACTCTGCAGCATCTAAAGACATCAAACATTTCGAAATAAAAACAAAACAAAATTACAAAAAATGTAATTTATATGTTTTAAAATAGTTTATTAGAAATCTTCTTTTCATTACACCACTGTGCAATATACAAAGTACGCATCAGTCCTTCCCTCTACGTAGACAGATACAAGGACGGACGAGAGCTATTCCAACAGGCACACAAATGTTGCCGCTGTGGCGTGTTTTGAGCGATGATAGTGCCAAACAAAAGGGGAGAACATATTGTCAACGTGATTTTTGGGTGGCAAATGCGTAAAATATTTAACAAATATGTTAAAATGTATAATAAATGAAACAGCCACATTACAACGCTTATGAATTATCATATATGTGCCCTTATGAAAGAAACCACACGACATTGTCAGGCAGACAGTTGGGACATAGGGACATCTCGCAGGACAGAGAGACAGACAGCCAGCCAGTGTCATTGTCGTGCAGACATAAGTGGCAAGTGGTACTTGAGTTAAAGTGTGGCACGGTAGAAATATTAACTTTATCATTAATATAGTGTCGTTTCATCCTCATGCAACTGCACACTACATGGTAAGAACACAGACACACAGAGCAGGCAGTAGGTGGTGGATGCGGAAGATGTATTATTGTTTGGGGGCTGGTGCTGGATTTTGGAGTTTTCACATGATAAATGTTTGACTTGTGGTATTCCCTCATAATAATACAGCATATATGGATACTGATAATAAAATTGTTTTATGAAACATTTTAAAATGCAGTTAAAATATTTGAAATATCTTTCATTCACTTATTCACCAGTACTCCGGGGCATGCCTCACAGCCCCAACATAGTCCATCGGAAGTTTAGTTGTATTATACTTTAAATTGTGTTGTGTTTGTTTTTGAATTTCGATTTTTTTTGGTTTTTGCTTCTCCTCTGCAAGGGAGGAAGTCTAAAGTGGGTGTTATTGAATGTGATAAGTGGTTTAATTAAAACATATGTTTATTTCATTGATTTACAACTTACCCTTCATTCACTGTTTATATGTATGGCCTTAGTAGCATGCGCACATGAATGGTTGGGTATACTTTGCTCGTATCTAGAACATTTTGGAACGTGCCAATTTCATTCGTTTCGATAATAAATCGTTCATGAATGATACAAAATATTCATTTCATTTATTTTCATATGTTGATTATTAGCAGATTTGGTTGCGGCAAGAATTTTCAATAGTTTGCGTCATGAGTCATTAAGGAAAAGTTATGTTGTGGGCAAGGCAAGGGGACCAATGTGGTAAGTTGTATGTATATTTTAGGAAATGTTATAATTACCGAAGTTGTAGTTAGTTGTATTACCATTGCACAACTCTTAATATTATCTGATCTAGAGTGCTGAAGTAATGGAGGCAATCGATAAAACGCAGGGATATAGAGCAATACAGGGATAGAGATGAAGCCCGAAAATTTTACCAGAAAGTAAAAGCAAAAGGCTAGTGACAGATACGCAGAGTGTGCTGGATATATGGAGAGAACACTTCCAGCAACTGCTGGTTCCAGAAGGCAACGCACGTGAAGGTATCACGCTAATTGTCGTCGACGGCTTAGATTGCCCACCAAAGTCAAGCAGAGGTAAGAAGAGCAGCTGAGAAATAATAAAGCTGCCGGTGTCAAAGGTCGCATATAAGGACCTGTCGAGTGTGCTATGTGAAATACTAAAGCCAGTGTTTTCCAACCTGATCGGGCTTTATCGGTGTGGCTTTATACCTGGTAGATCAACAACTGATCAGATATTCACACTTTACAAGTTCTTGAAAAGACCCAAGAGAAAAAGATCGACATGTACCATATTTTCGTCGACTATAAAGCTGCCTTCGACAGACCGATACGGCAGAAATTACTTGAAGCCTTGGCTGAGTTTGGTATTCCAGCGAAGCTGATACGCTTTTGCGGAATGACGCTGACTGACACGAAGTCTTCAGTGAAGATTGGCAAGGACCTTATGGTACCATACTATACCAGACAGGGCATAAAACAAGGCGATAGGCCGTCGCCGTCGCCGTCGTGTGACCTCTTCAACATAGTGATGGAGATGATAATGAGGAAAGATGCAGTAAACACAAGTGGCACGATATTCAACGAAAGCTGCATGCTTCTAGCGTACGCTGATGACGTATACATCATAGACATCATGTCCCCGTAGTTTAAGAGAAATTTTCAATGCAATCTTTTTTTGTCAAAGCGGATATTATGTTCTAAGAAGAGCCCAATCGGTCAAAAACTACTGCCACACAAACTCCCCCTTTCAGGAGCCCGTTCCCGCGATTACATTTGTAGTTATATATCTATCGAGCCGTAATTTGGTATGCAAACTTTTATCAACTAAGCGGAGGCTAAGTTCAATGATGAGCAAAATCAGGAAAAAATTACTCCAATGTCTCCCCCTATTTGGGGGTGTCCGTCTATCTGTCTTCTAGATTACTGTCGTTGTTTAAAAAATTACGAACTGATATTAGGTATGGAAACTTCTATCCCCTTAGCAGAGGTTAAGATCTGAGCTGAACAGCATCGAACAAAAACTACTCCCATCTGCCATACACACTCCCACTTTATGGGGTGTCCGTCTGTCTCTTTCGCGATTACAGCCTTAATTCTTTAACTATTGAGAAGAAATTTCTTATACAATCTTTTTTCTTCTAAGCGTAGGTTAAGTTCTATGATAAGCATTTTCGGACAGAAGCTGCTCCTAGACCTCATATAAAAAACCCCTTTGGGGGTGTTCATCTATCTACCACCCCCAATACAGCCATAGTTTACGAGCTTTCAAGCTTAAATTTGGGAAACAAGCATCCATCCTCTATGCGGAGGTTATGTTCTAAGATAAGGAAGATGGGGTTACAAACTACTGCCACCTCCCTCCCAAACGAACTCCCCTTTCTGGGGATTAAAGAATGCATAACAATATTTTCAGCTCTTATAAAAACTTCAAGCTCAGTTCATATCAGTAAACGTCCACCTATCACAAAAACTGCCATTTTTTGCGGTACAAAGTTTAATAAAATATAGTTGTAGTGCAAATAACCACCATTTTTTATCTGAGCTTCGCCATAGGTGGAGAGAATTGCGTTAGCCGAAGATAATTATCTTAGAAGACAAAAAGCGGGAGGCGACTCAACTCTTCAGGCGTAAAAAAACGAGAGCTGAAGGAGCGGAATAATATGTGCATTGCAGAATACAGAAACAGAATACATGGAACAGGTCTTCTCTCCTGTAAAGATAAGGATGGCCATCTGGATACTGACTCCAAAAGCTCACTGAGAATATGGAGAGATAACTTCTGCAGCCTATTGATGTCTGAAAACTCGGTTGCTGTTTATCAAACCGAGACGATAACATCGAGTGTCTCCCTCCAAGCTATGCTGAGATAAAAACTGTCATATACGTCCTAAAGAACTATAAAGCCGCTGGACCTGATGGTCTTCCAGCTGATTTGTTTAAGATGGGTGTAGATGAACTTGTCTTAAGAATGCAACAACTCAAAGAAAGTATTTGGCTTTAGGAGAGCATGCCTGACGATTGGAATCTCAATGTACTATGTCCTATCTAGAAAAAAGGTTTCCGTAGTGAGTGTAAAAACTACCGTGAAGTTAGCCTCTAACAGATTGCGTATAAAGTCCTCTCTAGCATACTGTGTGAACGTCTAAAGCCTTTTGTGGAAAACCTGATTGGACCTTATCAGTGCGGCTTTAGACCTGGCAAATCCATGATGGATCCGATATTTACACTACGACAGATTCTGGAGAAGCAATTCGACACAACCTCTTTATCGATTACAAAACTGCTTTCGATATTGTCATCAGGTATCTAATATACAAAGAAATGTCTGTATTGTCATGCATACTGTAACACATACCGATTGAGAAGGTGTAAAGGAAAGAAGCGGTAAAAATGTATTGCACCATATATAATAAGAGCCACATGTTGCTGGCATATGCCGATGATTTCGACATTATATCAAGACCTCGATTGACGGCGCAAAAGGGGAAGACCCCAACTTCGTTGGAAGGACCAGGTGGAGGAATCACTGACGCTGCTTGGTAGGACTGACTGGAGACGGTGCGCACTAAATCAAAACGAATGGAAATCTCTTACCATATCGGCCTCTGACATAGACACTAAGATATAAATACATATGGGCAATTCCATAGTCACATACGTGACAGGTCGTACGTTTCAATGAGATGAGAAACAATGAAAAACGTAATTTTTTATTACTTCTTTATCTTTTTGTGTAATAATTAGGAAGCTCTATATATAGTAAGAGATACGAAATCCTCTGAACTGATGGTCCTAAAATATAAGCAAATAAAGAGGGTGACGTAACGTGACAAAAATAGAAGTCATTTTTTTTCTTCTTTCACAAAAACACAAACTAGTGCGACTTTAGTCGAACTTTTTTGAAAAAGCCATTTTTAATATGATTTGGAATATTATGAATTTGTTTAAAAATTTGCTGAACTTCAAAAACTTTTTTAATTTCTTTGTACAATTTATTTTGTGAAACGTGACGTGACGTTGCGTGATGTAACATAAATTTACCAAAAATTGTTTATCTCGAATGTTATATTAGATCGTCAATAAAATAAAATTAAAATTTTGCAGCATACTGAACATTTTTTACTATTACTGAAGTTATTTACTGTTGAAACAAATATTTTATGATAACAGTGCACTTGTATCATCAGTAAATATGTTATTAAAAAATCAATGAGGTGACCAGATCATTAATACAATTTTGCAGTCCGTTCAATCTAAAATGAAAATTGGATAAACTTTGAACATTTTAATTTAATAAAATTTAAGTATTTGTCTTTACTAACACAAGTCAGAAAAACTTTTTTTATTAACTTTTTTTTCGATCACGGTGGAACTTTCTGTGTAAAAATCCATATGTTGTGATGTTGTTTTTAAGGCTAATAATAATAATATTAGTTGCAATTACCAGTGAGAAATAAATATTAATCATTTAAAGCAAAGGCATCCCATAGCCTCGCGAGGCAATAACCGTTTTTTAAATAGACATTCGGCAACTTGAAAATTTAGTTTTGTTCAAAACAATCAACCATATTGTTGTGTGCATGGGTTCGGTTATGCCTACCACTGATTTAAAAGAATTAAACTTATTTATTTGACCAAGAAGCGTTTTCAAAGTATTCTGTGACCAAGAGCTATGTACTTTGGCATAAACATTTATAGCACTAATGCCTTGGCAGTAGTGAAGCATTACCAAGACTATACAGTAGCGTCGTAGGCTCTTTTGTTTGACATACCTCGAGAACCACTAGTCCGATTTAGCTGAAACAAATTAAAAAAAATTAAGAATAACAATTCCTTCAATCTGTTTATATAACGTTTCCCTACATAAGCAACAGTTTCATTCATCAAATGATTTTGAACTGGGTTTATTTTGTAGCAGTTACAATAAAACTGTTGTACTCCGTGGCGTATGATGATAACAATATAACAAAAGGGCCTCAAAGGTGACAAATTCTCCTATACGATACTTACTAACTTCAAATCGATATTAAATTATCCGAACATAAGCGAGAAATTAACCCATAACTTGGTATTCTAAATAGTTAGTTAGTTAGTTCCTACATGATGATTAATCTGTTTTTAATTAATCAAGCGATGTAATAATAAAATCTGATTTATATTTGTACTTACCTCTAGCCAAGAGTTACAAGAATGTACAACTATCAAATTTATTTTCAAATAATCATTTATTTCTGTTGTTCTGTTTTAAATTAAATTTCAATTATAATTTATGTTCATATGCAACTACCACAGTTTACTATCGATCATATTTATTAATATTATATTAGTTATTTGCAATGTTTTTGTTTTTTTTTTCTTCATAATATGTTTTGTTTACGTTTCCTTGACGAGCATATAATATTTCATATTATATATTTATATTTATGTGTATGTATATGTGTGTGTATATATATATAGAAATATATATATCCATATTAATCGAAAGTGACGCCAATGCTCCTTCCTTTAGAGTTGGTGTGCTTGTTCATATTCTCAACTAAATGGGTCAAATTTATACATCTTACAGACTAAAATGCAAATGTTGCAATGCACAATTGTTTACGATTCGAATAAGGGACAAAATGCTATATAAGAAATCATACATATAATATATGGGGAATCTTTTGACATTATCAAACTACTACTGCTCGTATCGTAATGAATGTATGTACCTATGTATAGTTTGTCTAAAACTAAGTATATGGGTTCTTTTCTTATCGTGTATGTAAGTATTTGTGTATGTATGTGATTTAAGCTTAAGATAACTCCGAAGAGAAAATTGTATGCTTTAAGATATGTACTCCTTAAAAACCATGATTTTCAATCATATATTTTCATAATATACCTAAGTATTGAAATACTCTTATAGTATCGTGCATATACATTCATATATATAATATTATTGCGTATATATGTATGCAACATGTTGTTTTATGTTTCTTTCTACGCATTTAGTGTTGTTGTTTTGGGGGACTCTAATAACTAATCTTGATTACTGGATTCATTTGTATGATCTATTAGATGATTAATATCATTTTGATTGTTTTCAGTTTTAATTTTTATCATTGGATTCCACAGTGCCAAAGTGTCATCCTTTTCCGTTGGAGTTCGGCTGCGTCGTGGTGACACAGCACTGTTGCTGTGTGTTGTGTTGTTCTTTGGTTCTAGATCTTCCTCCGACTGATGTTGGGGAGTTTTCGCATTGGCCTGACGTTCCAGATGCGCTTGTGTTAGCATCGGATTAAAGTTATAGGGTGGTTGTAGGAATGGTGGAAATCCCAGAGGTAATCCAGGCGGAGGATATTTTGTAGGTGGTCCTGTCGCACCGCCGTTGGTCAAGTGCTGAGGATTGATGTGTGGCGGAAATGGCGGAGTTGGGTTTAGTTCGCCAGGCTGTTAGGGGAGAAACAAAATCAGATATGCGGTTGAGGAGAATTGTTTACAACCATCTGCGACATGTGTAAAATTTTTATAATAATTACAAAGGATTGTAATTTATATAATTGTGAATAAGATATGGAAGAGTTTTTTCGCATTTGAGTGTATTAACACGCTAACTTACCTTTGGTGGTAAACCATTGAAAAATGGCGGTAAATATGGAAAGAATATATCTGGTCGTCGTGGCAAAAATTCGGATTCTGACTGCAAACTACCTCCCGGTCTATGTAGTGGTAATTCCAAAGACATACGGCGACCTCTTCGGGATGTAGGATTTGTCCACATATGCGTACCCATATGAACCTAAAATGACACACACACACATCCAAACACAAAACACACATATATGTATAATATAGACCCATACATTTAAAACTATCCCCTAAACTTTTGTCTATACCTTTAGGTTTCCTTTGGTGGTAAAGGCCTTCTGACACACATTGCACTGAAAAGGTTTATCACCCGTATGCGTACGCATGTGAATTTGTAAAGCTGAACTCGAACTGAAATTTCGCCGGCAAATGTGACAGAAATGTTTATTATTGATAGGAGGATCCAGGCTCGACGTTGGTGGTCCCACCGACATAAGAGCCTGTTGAAAATCTAATGGAGTAGCCGGAAAACGATGTGCCTCTATGTGGGGATGTTGTTGGTGTGCCATCGACGAATGGGAGGTCGAAAATTGATGAGGAATTGTAGTTACTATAAAGTTGTCAAACATTGTTTTGGGGGTATTGAGTGACAAAGGCAACTTACAAACTAAAAGAGACTTACGCATTTGCATTTTCATTAGAGAGTGCTCGGAGGCATCTGAATGGGGTGGCATTAGGCCGGGCGCAGCAGGATGATGAGCATAGGGTAGTTGTGGAGGCGGGGAATCGGGGAATACATCATCTTCTTCCATGTCATCTTGGTTGTTTGGTGATTTTACGGGTTCCTCAGGATCAGCTAAAGGTTCAGTTTTAATATGATCTTGAAAATCATCAGAGTTGTGAGATTTGTTGTTGGGTGTAGTTCGTCGGTCATCGCTGTTGCTGGGAGTTTTAGGCTCAAATGGGGTCTTGCGTGAATTTTGATCATCCTCCTCAGGGGAAGGTTGATATTTACGGAATATGTTGGTAGCCAAAGAATGCTGAAAATATGAGAGGAAATGGTAAATAGTAGTATTACTTGTTTAAGCAACGAAGATATAAATGTGGCCAGCCACACGTTGTTATTGTCATCGGCGCACATAGTATAGTGATAAAAGTGAGTCACATTTTGAATATATTGTAAGTACTAAACTAACAATTTGTTATAATTCATTCATCACCAGAAATATAATCTTTCATGTTTCTGAAAGACTAATTAATAGGATTATTGAGTTGAAGTGTTTAAAAGTCAGTTTTTGAGCTACAGAAAGCAGGCTGAAAGAAGTATTGGGAGGCACTTAGCAGGATTATTTCAAGGATATGTAATATTAACGCTCGAAACACCGCAGACATTGATCGCTCGGTGGGACAGATTTTCCGATCACTAATTTCTGTTTAATAGAGATAACAAGTGTTAAAAAGATAGTTTTTTCCTAAAGCACACAAAGAAGACAGAAAGAAGTAAAGGGATGCATTTACCAGGATAAATCCAAGGATACCTGGCAATAACGCTCGAAACATCGCAGACATTGAGCGGTCGGGGGACAGGTCACAAAGGCTCTTAATAACCTCATTTCCTAGAAGTAAACTACGACTGCTTGGTGGTCTTTGCAGCTAATACAGGTCAGAAAAGGATGTAGGAAGTTTCTTAACAGAGCCAAAATCACAAAGTTTTACAGAACTGTTACAAAGGAAAACCGAGAAAAAAAACCAGTAAGAAAGTTTCAGTCGGGAAAACCTAGACTTCCAGTTTTTTCTCCAAAACTTTATCCTGATTTAACTTTACTAAATACAGAATTTAGACACGATTACGTTGGTTGTATTGATATTACTACTCCATCTCTAAAGTGGGCGGTAAGGTGCATTTGTATGGGAGGTATCAGAAGGGGCGTGACTAAATTCAAAATTTGTTCTTCAAAACTTTATCCTGCTTGAGCTTTACTAAAAACAGAATTTGGTCACGATCGCTTTGGATCTATTAATAACATTAATCGATGTCTAAAGTGGGCGGTACCTAATGGATATGGGGGTACCAGACGGGGCGTGGCTAGACTTCCGTTTTTTTCGTTAAAACTTTGTCCTGCTATATTTTTACTAAATGTAGGACTTGGACACGATCGCATTGGGTGTATTGATATTCCAGAATTCCATGAGAGGTACCAAAAGGGGAGTGTCTACACTACCAGTTTTTTCTCCAAAACTTTATCCTGTTATAGTTTTACTACATATAGAATTTTGGAACGATCGCGTTAGATGTATTGATATTATTACTCGATTTCTAAAGTGGAATGTTACATTTGTATGGGAGGTACCAGAAGGGGCGTTGTCAATTAGCCTATTTTTAATATCGTAAGTAGTTTTGGGGAAATATTAACTCGTACAAAGTTGCAAAACATTTGGTTTCATCTTTCGAAAGTTATAGTGCGCACCAGCCGTACAGCCAGACAGACGGATATGATTCAAACAATTTAAAAAGTCATGAATCGAATTTGGTTCAAAGAAACTTAGTGTCTAAAGTGACTCCTATCATCCAGTAAGTCATCACTGGCGATGCTCCTGGAATTACTGAAATGAAACTTCAGCGGATAGCCTTGCGTCATGTCAACCTTCGGCTGTTACCAGAGAAATTGTAACCGAATCCAAAATGGTTTGAAATCTTTTAAGTCACCCGGACCGGATATGAGCTCAACGTTTGGATTAGAAGTAGTGGCTGATACGCTGATTCAATTGCTCACGAGCTCAATATCGCCAGTATCGATCTAACAAATATCCCTACTGTGTGCAGGGAGATTTAAGACCTTTCAGCCTCTCGGCAGTTCTTCTGAAAACACTAGAGAGACTCGCTGACCTTAGGGCAAACACAGACCGGAAGCTTTTGTTGTACACGCAGCATGCTAACTGCAAGACCACTGAGACAACCCTGCATGATGTGGTCCATACATTAAGGGTTCACTAGCCCTCAAGGAGCGCAATATGGTAGAGAGTGTGGTGTCAAGTTGTCATGTCAAGTTCAAAGAGCACTTCCCGAAGGTGAAGGGCGATAACGGTCTCGAGGTACATCCAAACAAGATCAAACTGATTCTGTTTACCAATCCGTGAAACCATTTTTGAGCAGCCACTGAAATTCCTTTTGCATTACTTGCGATACGATAGTCATGATACTATCAAACCTGGGAGTGGACGTTAGTATTAGGAGGCTTGTGTATGATCAAGACCAAATTAGGGTCATCGTCCCAAAATAGTTCTGTCTGTAGTGGTACATCTCAAGGTGGTGGTCAATCCCCCCTATTATAGAACATCGCACTGAAAGATATTCTGTTCTCCCTAAAGTAGGTCAGGGGAAAGTTTCAGAGTACACTTAGAGACATTCTCAAAAAGAGCCTTTTTACTATGGCAGGGCGAAAACGGCCTTGAAGTAAATCCAAACCATATAGAGCAGGCTCTGTCCACCTACATGTTTAAGATCACGTCTCTGACACCTATCTCCTTGGAGGGAGACCTCGAATACTTACTGAGCAAAATACCTCGTCGTAATATTGGACAAGAAGCTGAATTTCAGACTCAATATCACAGACAGCAATGTTTCTTAAAGGCTCGCATAATTAACTGGTTGAGGTCTTCAGAGGTCTACAAACAGTAGAATGTTAGAGATGGTCCAACGAATAGCTAGTCTGTGCATTACTGGTGCGCTCCGTACCCATCTGATGCAGTAATTGTTATATAGGTGACCGACTCTGGGCGTCAATATCAATTCCGACCACATTTTTAATATGCTCGATGGGTTAACCGGAATGAACGTTAATGTCTACATAAGTCTGATTTTCAAACTGCCGCACTAATCTTTCTTTAGAGTAAAAACAAAAAAATGTTTCATTGGACAAAAATATGAACTCTATTCATAGTAAATAGTTAATTGTTCAAGACTTCCTCACACATCTAATGTACAATACTTTATCAACCGAAAACTATTCACATATCTGTGGTCTTAGTATCATCCACATTTGATTAAACTCTGTATAGCTGTTAGTAAAAATTTTATTTTTATTTTAATATAATTAAAATTTGTCACTGGCCAACTCATGGACTATCTGTAACCATGCGCCGGCCTCATCCCATCTATTTATGCGATATAAGGACTCATTAAAGTGACAAATATTTGCATTTAGTTGTCAAGTTTCTGGTTTTATTTTATATTAATATTTAATGATATTTTTGTGTACATGACCGTCATCATCATCGCCATCATCATTATCAACATTGGTGTGTGTGTTATGATGCTGCTATTAGTGTGAAAACAAGTTTGGGTTTTCATAAAATTTGTGGCGACAATTAGTTGTTTTAATGCAATATGCTAGTAAAATATACAGGGTAAACAGACAAACATTTTTTAAAGTATTTACTACGCATTGATTATGCAAGATATTTATATTACACGAAATACAAAGAAAACCCTTGAATTGTTTGTTGTTACCACACTATTACATCAGAAATCAAAATACGCAAAAATGTTCATTTAACACCCTGTAACATTTTCCATTATCGCTAATGCTCTTCATACATATTTATGTTTTAATTTAATATAGTCGCCATCCGATGCGTTCTTGCAGCAGCAGCAGCAGCAGCAACATAAACATAGAAATTTCTGGGCAAAACCATAACATAATTTATGTGCACGTTGTGCATAATAGCAAAAGTGCAAATATAAACACATTTTTAATAATATGCTAAATTTTCTGTAAATTTACAGCCAACATAATTCCAATTTAATGACCAGTAACTAGTGACTATACTTGTGCCACACAAATGCACTCCGCATATTCATGCCGCGCTGCCTCCTTGCCATCCTTGTAGTTTTAATTTGTTGTTTTTTTTTGTTACTATTAATTGTGTCGGGATATTCCACGAATTGCAGAAACAACAACTATATAGACGTCATATATTGTATATGAAGATAATACACACAGATTATTAACAGGTCTCCATCGTTGTCTCTGCGAACGCTTGACATCCACAACGTACGTCAAAGGGGCAAGTGAATGAAGTGTACTGATGTGAAGAACTATGTCTAAGACGAAAATCTTTGGAATAACTCCAACTAGTGTTGTACCAGAGATCATAATATAAACATTGTCATTAGTCAAAGATGACAATGTGTGTAGACGTTGCGTAGTAGTGAGCGATTCTGCTAGAATGCACGAACAAACAGGGAGCCAGTGTAGACGGTGTGTTTAAAGAACCAGAATAAGTCGTCTGATGGCAAGTGTCTTAAATGTTGGCATGATAGATTTAAGATAAACTGAAGCATTATTTCGATTCATGATAGAAGAAGAAGAAAAAAAAGGGCACGCCCCCCGCCAAATACGTCGTAGTCAGTCTCGCAACTCTCTCACTCTCTGTTTTTTTTTATATGTCAATAAACAAAGAGCTGAGTGGGGGTGGGGGGCGTCTGCCCCTGATAAAAAAAAGCGCTTAGTTCAGGCTTTCCCCAAAAAATGGGGCATTATTTTATTTATGAATTGGGGTGTTTTTGCATCTAGTTTCAGTCTTATTTCATTCTTGGTATTGGGGCTTTGTTTCAAAACGAAATAAAATCCCATTTTTGGGGCCTTATTTCACAGAGCCCATGAATTTGTATATCTTGACATACGGTAAAAAACATTTCTTGTAAGCTGAGTTTAGGGTAAGGTATGTATGGCAGCCCGAAAATCAGACTTACTTTAACTATGAAGACGATTCGGACACCACGGAAAGTAGTAAAGACCTCTATTTTTCCCCGTTGAACTAGCCTGATCGTCTTAAAAAGCTCCTGAGTCGGCCAATATCAATATCGGTTGGGTCACCTAGACCACTAAAGAAATAAGAGCCCAACTTGCGAATAGCTAGAGGTATGCTGATGGATTTTAGTTCGGCTGGAATCTGTTAGGTAAAGCTGGGGCTAGGTAATTCGTACGCTCAGTAGTTTCCCAATTTGTCCCTGTAGCGTCTAACCAACATAAGGCGGTTTATGCGTCAATCCGGGGATGATAGGGATCATAGGAAGACAGAATCTAGACATTTGATTGTAACTTGACTGTCGGAGAATATGTTTATCCCCATCGAGGTGAAGACATAATAACCAAATTTTAGCTTGGTAAATATTATATTGATGAGGTAGCTTTCTTTATATGTTAGATCCTGAAACCTATTAGATTACATAATTTTGAGCCGTCAGTATAGAACTTGACATACAGTCTTGTGCCATGAGTTCTACAGGGTGGCCCCAAAGGGATCAACCTATTGGAAGATGCTCTTATGTTTGCAAATGGCCGCCAATGTCAAATCTGTTAAAACATTTGTGGACTTGACAGATGTAGAATACAAGTGAACAAGCCATGGAGTGATTCACTCCCCAAGAACGCGAAATAATCGTATCTATTTTTTTGCGTAACAATTTGTATGTGGTGTTGGTGCAGCGCGAATTCCGTCAGCGATTCCCCGGCCGTACGACACCGACTGCGCAAACACTGCGCCGTTTGGCCACCAACCTTGAAGAGTATGGGACCACACGAGACGTTGCCAGTGGCCGGCACCGGAGCGCTCGTTCTGCTAAAAATATCACCGCTGTTACCGAGGATGTCGAGCTGTCGCCGGAAACACTACCAGACGCAGTGCCTCGTAATCAGTCATCAGCCGGTCGTCCCTAAGACGAAGTTTGGTCAAAGACCTGCGCCAGTCTGTGCATCAGCTGCTGCCTGTCGATCGACCGTGTAACCTACGCCCAAGCCATCCTCGATCTCAGGGACGAAGTGGACGATTTTTTGACCCAAATCATGATGACCGATGAGGCTCATTTCCACCTTAGCGGGTACGTGAACAAGCAAAACTTCTGGGGCACTGAAAATCCACGAGTGATGCAAGAGAATCCATTACACCCTCTCAAAGTGACTGCATGGTGCGCTGTTTACGCTGCAGGAGTCATCGGGCCATTTTTTTTTCGAAAACGCTGCTGGTCAAACTACAACAGAGGACAGTGCGCGCTGTACGGCCATGTTAGCCGAGTTTTTTCAGCCGCAATTATGTGGTTTCAACAGGACGGAGCAACGGCACACACTGCGCGAGCCACAACCGACATTCTCAAGGCGGCGTTCCTGGATCGCCTCATCTCTCGTTTTGGCGATTTGCACTGGCCCGCAAGATCTCCCGATTTAACCATTCCAGACTTTTTTTTGTGGAGTTTTTTGAAGTCCCGTGTTTACGTGAACAAGCCTGAGGACCTGGAAGCCCTCAAGGACAACATTCGACACGAGTGCGAAAAATGCCAAAAAAAAAAAAAACGAGCCCATATAGCAATCAATTGTGACTGCGCCTATTTGGCAGATATCATCTCGACTTAACCAATAAAATTCTAAAAATTCAAATAAACACAATCAAAAAACAGAATCAAAGTTCTACATTTAGAAAAAAATGAGTGCCAAACAACATCGCCCCACCTTGTACATTTCCACGCATCTCTATTTGGTTAACGTATTTGTTACTTCTTACCGAATAGTGGTTCAGACAGAATTTAGACAACGATGCCTACTGTGTCAGGCATCATGTTCAGGATAACACTATGACCATGACAACTGTTCGATCATTGCTACAGCTCTCTTTGTGGCAGTCTGTATGAATATTATACCCATAGAGCGAAAATTCAGATTACATTTAGATCATTTGGTGAGGTAGTGCAGAGCGCACTTGTAATGCACAGACTAGCAGTTCGTTGGTCCTTGTTTACTCGTAGTTTTTGGAATTCTGAAAAGCCTTTCATCAGACGATAACTTCATATAGCATTATCGGCCTTGCTACTGCATTATACAAGCAGTGAACAATGAGAGGCTTTAAACCCCATTCCTTCCCTTTTGCCCACTTCGACGTATACAGTGGCTTTTGTCCTCAAATCGCTCTGTCCTAGAATTTCACTGCCTTTCAAGGAGCTATCTTCCACGGATTTTTTTTTTACCTTTTTGGGTGATTATGGAATTATACGCAGTGGTTTTTAATAACAAAATAAAACTTTATTATTAAAACAAAAAGCTAATTTAAAATAAAAAACACTGCGTATGACCTCTCTTATTTTGAATAAATTCAAAAATACCTTGCGGTCATACTATTTATTAGGGTTTTTGGGCTACTATTACTGCCGATTTTAGCTCTGCAACGCTATTGTATTGCCTGATGTTGGAGTACATTTTATGAACAAGTATGCCCCCCACATTTTCAATAGGGTTCATGTCATGGAAACACGTTGGCCCCTCTAAGACTTCAACGTTTTCTGACCGAACCCAACCTATTGTTTCCTTACTTGGGTGAGTAGACGCAATCTTTTGCTGACAAATGTAATTTATCTCCTGGTTTCGTTTCAAAAAGGGCAATAAATTAATTCCCAGTATGTCCCGTCAAAGTTCATACTCTTCGGGGTAATGCGACAGTTGGAAAGGCCATCTCCAAAGTTTATTTTTTAGAGAATTTTAGATGTATGACCTCGTACATAAGACGGTTGACACCTCATATCCAACTGTTTTATGTTCAATATTAAGGTATGAAAAATGGTTTAAAATCTCATCAGACTTTCATGTGTTTGAACTTCATACAACTTTAATGTTGTCCACAGCAACTTCGCCGTATAAATCAAGTAAATTCTTGTCAAACAGCTGACGTTCGCAATCGTCTACAAACAAGTAGGTGCCGTTATGTGAGTCTAAGAGTAATGGGGGAATATATTCCATACCTCAATCCTGGGGTGTAAAGGAAGATAAAGTAAGTAAGTACTTTATACACAATTTTTGGGGTTTCCTTCCTTTTTTGTTTTGGTAGCCGCCTAACTTAAAATAATTATCTTATTATACATCACTCCATTCCGCAACACCCTTTCTGTGAATATGACAAATATTCATAATAGTCAGAGTACAAATTTGCATTAATTAATCATGCAAACCACAGACAATCTTACAAAATATCAAGTGATGATTTTAACAAATTATCAAAATACAATTCCAAAGCAGGTGAGTTTTATCTGGTAATCCCTAAGACCACCAAATCAATAAGTACCTACCGACCAGCGAGCTTTCAGTTTAATGTAATTATAATGTTTTAATTGCCATTTAAATGGCAAAGTAATGTTTTGTGACAAACAGAAAACAAAAACGTTGGAAACACCGCCCCAGACGCCACATCATCAGGACCACATGTTCGTACGACAAGGCGAAGTAATCTGCCACAGCAAGAGTCATACATTAAAGATTTGAAATCGAGCATCATACTGATGAAGATGCGTCCGTCTGTTGTATATTCGAGGAACTCCGTAAATGTAGACGACGATGGTGATGGTGATGCTGATGTCGGCGGGGACGTTGACGACGAAGAGGACAACACTTGAATGCATGCGGCACGCGCTTTTTCCCTCTAGCAGCAGTGTACTTAATGCATTGTGAAAGTGATTTATATATCTGCGGTCATAAATTCTTAAAATGAAATGTCATATAATTATAATAAAGCACTAAATAAGAGAGACAATAAGATATGCAGCATGCGGATATCACTTTTGGAATCATGATCGAATTACGGAAAAGTTAGGAACTTTTGAAACAGACTTTAAACCTTTAATACTGTAATCTTTTGATGCTGTTATTTAAATATGAACTTTTATTGTCACCTAGTTAAAGTAAGAAACGTCGTACCTTATCGAACACAAAGATATCTAGACGCCTCAATAGATTTATACTACACATTGTAGCATTATAGCAGAGTGTAGCTGGAAAGAGCTGAGTTTAAACCAAACTACATTTTTAATAGGATGAAACGATTATTAAATAAATTAAATTTAAATATTTAAAAACTAAAATATCTACTCATTTCATAGGACTTTGTTCCAGGGAATACAAGTTCCCTAATCAAAATCATCACAAACGTCTTATATTTTTACTTCATTTTATTTATTTCGCTTTTAGTATAAAAACCCATATCTGCAAAGCCTCACATTTCGATATACTGCTAACCCCTAACCACTTGCATAATACATCATCTGCCAGAATTAATCGCTTACTAAAAGCCTAGGCCCAATTATTTGTATTCACCTCCTTCGACATTTTATTGCCCCTGAAGGATTAATTAATATGTTATTAATTTCTTCGCATTTCACTAGAACTAGTAACGCACTCGAAGATGTGTAAGAAAACCTGACAGAGAAAATAAATAACTTGGCTCATTAGTTGTTACAACATATAAGTTAATATACAACATGGGCAGAGACCATTTATGGTCTTGCCACATTGTTACCCATGAACAGTTGAGAAATTATACCATCCAGAAGACACAGAAAAATGCGATGTTTAAGAAGATATAACCACAAACTATGCGTTCATGTGGTTATCGCTACAAATATGGCCTAGTACAATAACAAATTATGATGAGATTATTAATTACGCGCGCACACACAACACGCCAACGATACATGGAGTGGATTTGATCCAAAACATTTATTGCATCGGTCGGTCGTCTGCCAAATATGGTAGGATTATTACATAAAGGAAAACAACAGGCTGAGCAGTGTGGCAGAGGGTTATGTGAAAGTTAGAGTGGACAGGGGTATAGTTTCGCATGTTGTAATATTAATTACAAGGGAATTTCTTTAGTAGCAGTGGAATAAGAATTAGAGTGCTTAAAACGTGAAATGCTAAAGGAATTCCTCTGTACGTAGTACGTAGTATGCTTTAAGTTCTTTAGTAGTAAGAGGAGTGAAGTGTGTTCGCTATGTCTGTTAGAAAACCTTTAAATGAGCCAGGAATTTAAATTACCGGCTTTATATACAAGAAGTTAATAGTAGGGTGCCACTGGGATTACATGTGATACATTTGTATTGAATCTTAAAAGATGTCATAAATTCATCCGTTTCTTAAATTAGGTTTCGTGAGCGCCCTAAATGATAGCTAGTCTATTACTAGGCACTCTTTTAGTACAAAAAATGGTAATTTATTTTTAAATAATTCAAAACTTTTTATATTTAACTACGTAATAGGATCTTAACAGAAGTATGTTTTTGATGGAACTGTTTGAAGTAATTCATATATTAGCTTGGCGTTAGCACGTATTTGCTAAAATATAAAAGTAATTCGACGAATGCTGAAGAAAATTTCAGGAAGAATACCACTTCCTAAGCCACAAGGCTAAAGAAACACAAGGTTATGGTTAGGTTAGGTTATCCAAAAAAAATTGTAGGGATAACATCCAGTGAGAAATTACTAATGCTACACTTCGACATAACTTATATCCCTACCATGTGTTGAGAGGGTAGTCAAGGTAGTCTTCAATCACAAAGCGGTACAACTTTCCCATACAGGATCAATGGATTTTATTCCTCACAGTCTGTGATCGTTCCTTAAAACGTTGACAGACAGGCAGCATGCTTACAGCAAAGTCTAGTCCACTAAGAAAGCCTTGAATGACTTGATCGTTTTCATTGATTGACTAGATTGTATTTATTGAACGGTCACTCGCCGTCACAGTGTATACTCTGGAAGCCTTTCTAGACAACAAGAGGCTTTCAATGACGTATATCCCCAAATACAATAGCCATGGCTCTATCGAACTTGGGAGTGGAAGTCAGTATAATGAGACTTGTGTTCGATTTTAAAACAAAAATAGACTTGACTTTATCGCCCCCATACTATGGAACTTCGCTATAAACGGTATTACGTTCTTCCCAGATAAGTTTGGTGATAAAGTTGCAGTGCCACTTTGTGTGTGCAAGAGGTAAATAGGGAAATGAGGCTTAAAGCAGTAGCAGGCAAAACCGAACACACGCACAGAACAATATGATTGTGTGCGGTTGCACAAGAAGCATCAGCGCTGTTGGTTAATACACTGTGAAAAGTTTTGATTTCCCAACAATCGTTGGACATAGTTTCTCAGTTTGTACTTATGTCTGTTTTTGTGTTGTATAGTAAACAAGTGTGTGTGTTGTTGCTTTCATAACACTCAAGAAGAGACTGACTGCTTTGCATCAAAAAAAAAATTTCGAGTACGTGTGAATTGTCCAGGTGGAGAGGAGCTGATTAGGAGCATCAGCTCATGGAGAACATCTGGATGGAGGAGAGCATGCCCGGGGATTGAAGTATCAGTATGTTATGTCCCATATACAAGAAAGGAGAACGTAGTGAATGTAAGAACTACCCTGGAATAAGCCTATTACCAATTGTGTACAAGGTTCTTTCGATCATATTGTGTGAACGTCTAAAGCCAATTGGAGAAAAACTAATTTGACCTTATCAGTGTGGCTTTAGACCTGGTAAAATATTCAAATATTCACTTTACGACAAATCCTGGAAAAAACTCATAAAAAGCAGATCGACACCTACCACCTCTTTGTCGACTACAAGCTGCCTTCGACTCTCCGATAAGGAATAGTCTACGAGGCCATGTCTGAGTTTACTATTCCTGCAGATGTACCTTGGAAAATACCAAATCCTCGTTAAGGATCACTCTGAACCAGGTGATAAGAAAAACTTGTATCAACATGTCTGGCACCATATTTAAGAAGAGCCACATGCCACTACCATATGCCGATGATGCATATATACATCATCCGAAATCTGCGGGTTGTTACTGCAGTTTTCTCATCACTAGAAAAGGAGTCAGCAGTAATAGGTTTAGCGGTCAACGAGGACAAAACAAAAATAATGATTTCGACGAACAAAGAGTCCTCCCGGTGGGGACGCACCGTCAACGTTGCAAATTATTGCTTTGAGGCAATAGATGAGTTTACATGCCTTGGATCTTCCGTCAACAAGAAAAATAATGTCACTTTTATACTGTATGTCGGCTTTTATACTGACAACTCAAAATAAAATAATAAAATAGGTCTCGTGATCTACTCCAAAGACCTAGGGCTAATTATACCATGAAGACTAACTGATCTATGTAGTGTATACCAAGTTCAAATGTTGGTCATTACCAAAGTGGCAGAATGGCTGAGATTTAACCTTCTCCCCACAATTGGGGTCAATTTATTCTCTTACTGTCAAGTTGACATAAATTCTCTCATTACGTATGTCGTAGTCACGTCGAATCTTTGTCGTTTTTCATATACGGCATCGCTGATGTCGTTAGAGAGACTGAAAAACGACATGACCTTATTCATATCATGTTTCTCTCCAACAGATTATGAACAATTTTCAACAGTAAACATTTCTGTTAATAATTACTTATTAAAAAACAATCGAATCTTGTCGAAAGTCGACAACAACATATTTAATAAGGTGGAATATCTTTGAATTACTTAATGATATGGCTGAGCATTTCAGCATCCACGTTATGTGCTATCAAGACTCGAGACTTACAGATTCCAGCCGTACTGTCACTTTCTAGCTTCTCCTGTGTGGTGGCAGCTATAGGTAGATGGTCGTCTGTCTGCCCCAAGTTGTATTCAATCCAGACAGATGGGGCCTCGATTAGATTTAAAGCGTTCTCACACAATTCTAACGCTATAGAGACCTGACGTTACATTACTTGTGTCCGTCATGACGGAATACTGTCTGATTAGAAAGTAGGGTCAAAGATGATCTGGCGGCAATTGATATTTCAAGACTCAGGAGTTTTTTTGGATGCGCTCGGGATGGTTTAACGGGGAAAACTATGGATCTTCACTAGTTTGCGTGGTAACACCATGGACTTTATGGTCTTAGTGAGTCTGATTTTTAGACTGACGGAATACTGTCTGATTAGAAAGTAGGGTCATAGATGATCTGGCGGCTATTGATATTTCAAGACTCAGGAGTTTTTTTTTGGATGCGCTCGGGATGGTTTAACGGGGAAAACTATGGATCTTCACTAGTTTCCGCGGTAACACCATGGACTTTATGCTCTAAGTGAGTCTGATTTTTAGACTGACACTCTAACCTAACCTTATCCTGATAAGTTTTTTTAAATACCTCCATAGTGTTAATCCATTCGGGGTTCAGAAATAGGATTTAGAATGATCTCTTTCGCACTACTTACAGATGTATAATTAACCATTTCTCATGTAATGAATGTTCTGAGCACGAGATTTGACTATGATTACTTAATGATTTTGTGGTCGCTGAAACCGAATCTGGTTTTTTACATAACCTCAAAATAAATCAAAATTCGACCCCAAAGTTTTGGGTAATTAAATACCAGTAACAATATTATGGTTACAGAAGAGGTATTTTAACACTCATCTGAAAGTAGTGCGATATACGCCATTTGAAATCCTATATTTTATACCCAAAAAGGACTAACAACCTAGAGGTATTTTAAAAATATATAGCTGGGTTAGGTTGATGAGTGATACCGCGGAAATTAGTGAAGTTCCCAAATTTTCCCGGTATCAAAAGTAGTCATGATCTAATCTGGTACTACGAACATCAATTTCAATTTGTGTCTGTGTTATTTATCATTCTCGTTTAATTTGAAAGATGAAGTTTGGACCCTCTGCTGTTCTCATGACATTATGTAAAGTCCATGTCAGTATTATTTATAGATGTAATAATTTATAGATGTAAATTAGTGTGAAAAATTTTCATAACATATTTTCCAGTAGATTCCTAAATGCAAATATACCGCAAAGATAGTAAAGTAAGTGCCATCACCCCAATAAAATTCTCCTTTACAACTCAAGGGAAATTAGGTAAGTACCTAAATAAGCAACCTTTTCAAGGGGACCCATTTTACTAGTTCGCAGTAAACGATGTGGTGGCGATTGACCCTATTCGGGAACATTTCATACAAAAAGCGAAATGATGACATGTATTACTTAGTACAGGTGATCCCTCTATCTTGGAATATTTATCCCAAGAACACAAATATTAGAACCATATATTCAAATACTAATTAGGGCATACAATATCCATTCGCACTTAATACCAACTGTATGTTTATAATATCTATATCATTTGACAACTCTTTGCGTTACCTACCTTACTCTCGAACGCTGCAACTTCCGAAACCGCATCACAATTACTGCTACTGTTAGCAGCGCCATTCTTCTCTGATGTTGCATTAGAATCATCTGCATTTGTTGCATCTACTGCCACGCCCGCTAAATGGGGTGTACTCCTATTGGCCGCATCTTTGGTATGATCACTTTGGAAATGTGTCTCCAAAGCCGTTGGACTTGGAAACAATTTAAAGCACAACTGGCATATATGGGCCTGGGGTGGTAAACCTGCAAAGGCAGAAGAGAAACACACACAAATCACATTTTATTGAAATCAACATTAATATTATTCAAAACAAATGTTTAATTACTTAATGTCCTATAAAATCGTTGTTACGCGAATCGAACATAAATTTAAAGCGCTAAAGCGAAATTTTGTGACATAATGACGACGCCTAGAGAGGAGACACCAGGAGCGGACGTGGGGAGAAAAAAAAACAATTCAAAAAGAAAACTAAAGTCACTGGCACTCGCATTGTCACACCAGCACACGCACGAAATGAAATCGCGTAACGTTTTAGTTCTGCTGAATGGCTAAGTGACGGTTTGCTGTGGCGTTGGATAAAGAATTATTGCGTTGCTTAAAATTAAAGATTTTCATATATATTTATATCTCTGATGTTGTCTACTTTGTTGTACACTCTCGCCGTTGTTGTTGTCATTGTTGTAGCCGTTATAAAAATATATATCATTTGCTTCAAGTATTGAATCGTCGTCTGAGAGCAAAATCTATAGGAAAAAATTCTTTGTTGTTTGGGTCCAATTGAATTATGTCGTTCGCCCTAAAGCATTTCAATATCATCCGTAGGCATTGTGTACTGCTGCTGCTGGCTGCTTAATGGGTCAAAGGTGACAGACAAAAAGACTTTGTCATTTTTGAGCGAAAGTGTACAAAATTAAGGCTGCTTCTGCCGGATCTTTTCAATCGGAAAACACATATTGCATACACTTAGTGTATGTTAGTATAGAAGACGAGCACTGTATACTAGATACATGAGATTATGTATTGAGGCAGGCAATGTCACGATTTAAGCACTGAAATTACGCTTTAAATAACACTCTGTGACAGTGATGGAAATTTATGCCGGAATACGATTTTGTTAACCGTCTCTTGCAACATGTCTTTGTTCAACTACATATGACTTTATTTGGTAACAAATGGTACGGTGGGTTGAGTCACATGATGTCTTCAAAGTACAAAAACAATAGAATAAATCTATTTAATTAATACAAACTATTTCAGTAGTCCTAAAATAATTTTTAGCAGTGCTGCTTAATTTCGTAATATACTACAAGAAGACAGCGCTTAATAGGGATATCTCAAACCTGGCAACCCGACTTACATATAACATACTATCACCCTTAGTAAAACAAAAAATGTTCTACTATATTGAAAATATTACTCGATTTCTAAAGCGGAGAGGTACATTTGTATGGGAGGTACCAGAAGGGGCGTATCTAGACTTCCAGATTTTTTCTCCAAAACTTTGTCCTGCTTGAGCTTTACTAAATACAGAATTTGCGCACGATCGGGTTAGGTCTATTAATAATATTTATCGATTTCTAAAGTGGGCGGTACCAGATGTGTATGGGAGGTACCAAATGGGACGTGGCTAGACTTCCAGTTTTTTTCTCAAAAACTGTATCCTCCTATAGCTTAACTATATAAAGAATTTGGGCACGATCGCGTTGGATTTATTGATATTGATACTCCATCTCTAAAGTGGGCAGAAAGGTACATTTGTATGGGAGGTACGAGAAGGGACGTGGCTATTCTTTCAATTTTTTTTCCGAAACTTTATCCTGTTATAGCTTTACTAAGTACAGAATTCGTGTACGATCCCGTTGGGTGTATTGATATTATTACTCGATTTCTAAAGTGGGCGGAGAGGAGAGGTACATTTGTATGGGAGGTACCAGAAGGGGCGTATCTAGACTTTTAGATTTTTTCTCCAAAACTTTATCCTGTTATAGATTTACTAAATACAGAATTTAGGCACAATCCCTTTGGGTGTATTGATATTATTACTCCATCTCTAAAGTGGGCGGAGTGGTAGATTTGTATGGGAGATACCAGAAGGGGCGTGTCTAGACTTCCAGATTTTCTCTCCAAAACTTTATCCTGCTTCAGCTTTAATAAATACAGAATTTGGGCACGATCGCGTTAGGCCTATTAATAATATTAATCGATTTCTAAAGTGGGCGGTACCAGATGTGTATGGGAGGTACCAGATGGGGTGTGGCTAGACTTCCAATTTATTTCTCAAAAACTGTATCCTGCTATTGCTTTACTAATGTTGGTACGATCCCGTTGGATTTGTTGATATTATTACTCCATCTCTAAAGTGGAGCTGCAAGGTACACTTGTATGGGATGTACCAGAAGGGGCGTGGCTAGACTTCCAATTTTTTTTCCAAAACTTTATCCTATTATAGCTTTACTAAGTGCAGGGTTTAGGTACGATTCCGTTGTGTGTATTGATATTATTACTTGATTTCTAAAGTGAACGGAATGATGTATTTGTATGGGAGGTACCAGAAGGGGCGGAGTTATGTAGCCCATTTGCAATACCGTAAGTAGTTTTGGAGAAATATTAACTCGTGCAAAATTTCAAAACATTTGGTTGCGTTATTCGAAAGTTCTCGTGCGTACCAGCCGGACAGCCAGATAGGCGGACATGGCTCAAACGACTTAAAAAGTCATGAATCGAATTTGATTTAAAGAAATCAAATCGTATCAAATGATATATACCCTCATCCCTAAGGGTGATGGTATAAAGAGTTTGATGACTGTTAGTTGGGCTTGTCCAACTGTTACGTCATATCTGTACAACTGTGAGTAATTCCACTGAAGAATAACAATACAAATACAATGAATATCTGTTATATAACACAGTACAACATTTTTCAGCTCATTGATTTTGGGACTCAAATCTGAGAACTGCACGTGAACGTAGCCCCAAAAAGAACAAGTTATGCATCATTCGTTTTGTCAAGTTACATGCCATAATAATTTAATATCGATTTGATGTTAGTAAGTACCGTATAACGGAATTAGTCACGTTTTAGGCTCTTTTGATCCCCTAGTCCGATTTAGATGAAACAAATTTAAAAAAATTAAGAATTACAATTCCTTTAATCTGTTCCTAAATAAGCAACACTTTCACTTTTTCATTCTTTAAATGATTTTGAACTGGGTTTATTTTGTAGCAGTTACAATAAAACTGTTGTACTCCGTGGCGTATGATTTACGTGAAATATTACTAAACCGTGACAAATTCCCCTATACGATACTTACTAACTTCAAATCGATATTAAATTATTCTGGCATGTAACTTGACAAAACGAATGGTGCATAAATTCTTCTTTTTGGGGCTACTTTCTAGGGCAGTTCTCAGAATTAAGTCCCAAAATCATGTGTTGTGCTGTGTAATGTAAAGCTTTTTAGTATCTTAAACTATTTTTATGGTTTTCACTGCCAATATGGTGCAGACAATTATTTAAATCTACTCACCCATAAATCCTAATGGTCCAAATGGTAACAGTGGAAATTTGCCCTGATTGCCAAGATTTTGAATTTCCTCACGTGCAGCCGCCATTAGCCACAGGTTCGGCGGCATACCCATTAGGTGTGGCAAATGTTCTAAAGCTCTATGTGTGGGGTGTTGCGAACCACCATTACGCGATGTCAAATCTATTGCCTGCGATGGCGACTCCACTGGATCGGCACCCTCGGATTTCTCTTCACCATCCTCTTCTGAAGCGGGTCGTTTGTCCAATGGCGTAAGAGACGAAGTATTTTCTCTCGAATCGTCTGTACTCTCCATGGTCATGTATTCATCAAAGTCACCCTGCGAAGATTCCGAACGATGACCTGAATATTCTGACGTGGTTGAGAAATCCAGATTCTCAGATGTTCCTATGGATTTATTGGAATTTTGATCTTCCAATATGGCTGCCTCCATGTGGGCACGAATCCGTTGATTATGTTCTGCTATGGCGGCAGCCATTTCGCTTGACGCTCCCGGCAGTTGTGTACCCCCACAACCCGATCCGTCATCTATGGTATGAATGCGTATATGCTGCTGAAGTATAATGCCATTGGAAAATTTCTGATGACATACGGGACACTTGAACTGCGAACGCATAGGGGGTTTTATCTTGTGGATACTCATGTGGGCCTTTAAGTTCCCTTTGGTAGCAAAAGCGCGGCCGCATATCTTGCACCGGAATGGCCGTTCACCCGTATGGGTACGTATGTGCATTTGCAGTGAACTGCGACAAGACATAACCTTTTGGCAGAAGATGCACTGGTTGGGGTCTGTCAGTTTGTTCTCAATGTTATCCACCAATTGCTGAAGTTTCGAAGTTTCTGATGTGGTATCGATTTCTATGAGATCTTCCCATGATTTGTCGACATAGGCCTCCACCTGACAAAAGTCTCCCGACAAATGTTCCAGACTACTGTTGCGACTTAGTGACGACCTGCGGTAATGTTTGGGCAAATGGTGTTCGGGTATGTCATTTTCCATATTGGCTATATGACCCTTTCTCAGCTCTTGGGGTGGAGTACCACCATTGGAGCTACGCTTTCGTTGGGAGCTGGAACGTTTGGGAGTTACCGACAAAGCAGGCCTATCACTTTTTTCGATTGCGACGTCCACTGTGGGTTCCATTAGAGCCTGTGGAGTTCTTACCCTTACCAAAGGCTTGGGTTTGACATCCTCTTCTTTTGCAGGTTTACTAAGATCCTCTGGATGCTCTTCGTGGGTCTTGATGGTTTCTAAACGCAAGTCTTTTACTGGATCTTCTTTCTGCTTCTCTGCAATATCTTTGGTTTCTTCTGGAGGCTCTGCTATATCTTCCGTCTCCTTAGGCAAAGACTTTTCGCTAAAAGGTAGACGAATCGGCATTGAGTTAAGGTTGCCCATCTCTGCAGCGGGCACTGGGGGCGGTGGAGGTGGGGGTCCATGTGGACCCATACAGGGCGCCATATCCAGGGGAGGGCCAACACCGGGTGGCAATAAAATAGGCGGGTATATTTGTGTGTGTCTCTGATAATGAACTTTTAGATTTCCTTTCGTAGTAAATTTACTGCCACACACATTACACACAAATGGCCTTTCGCCCGTATGCGACCTTAGATGAATCTGTAACGCCGAAAAAGATCCGAATATTTTGCCACAATATTTACAACGATGCTTAAAAATCTCTCCGCGACCTTGACCATCTTTTTGAGAATACTCGTATTCCTCTTGCATCTGAGAGGCATGTAAACTCTGGGAAGCGGAGTCCAGGACTTCTTCGGTTCGTCGCTGCAACATTTCCAGACAGTTGGGTTCGTGGGGCGGGGGTATGGGATCGTGATTGGTTATAATCGTTGAAGCCAAAGATGAACTAATGCCACTCATTAGAGGCTGATAATTAGGGGATTGCACTTTGTCCTCGGTTTCCTGCGAGGTTTTACAAAATTCTTGCTCAGTCTTTGATTTCTCTACCCTAGACAGTTCCGGTGATGCTAAAGTACGCAGCGGCAGCACATCTTTTTCACTCTTAGCGATCTCCTTAGTTTTTTTCTGACTTAAATCTAACTCATCTTGTTGAGGGCATGGCCTTGTTACCGGACTATCCGGTTCCTTTTGGGCCACCTCACCTCGAGGCTCCTCCTCACGGTCCGTTATGTCATCAGCATCTTGCCGATCGTCTTCTACGTCATCATCATCCCTGTGGTCTCTGCGTTTCAATTGACTTTGTAAATGTTGTATAAACTGCAACTGCATTAAATGTTGCCGCTGCAAAATGGTAGTCAGGTCATTGGGCCTCTCTCCGAAATAAGGCGAACCGGCCAGAGCCGAGGCAGCAAATTGTGCCACAGCTACTTTGGTATGTTGCAAGGCTTCCAGAGCCACATGGCCCTTGGATGACAGACCATTTGGGAGAACAGACAAATCCAAAGCTTCATCTTTGTGACTGTTTCCTTCCTTTTCGATTACACTGTCACTACCCTCATCGTCCTCGTCTGCGTCCTGTTTGGACTCATGATCATCTTCGGGAGATACTGAAGTGCTTCGATTATTCTCCCGGTCTTCGTTAGGAGTTTCCGTCTTGCGGGACATTATGTTGCTGTCATTATCATTGTTATTGCTATCGGGATCTAAATCTTTGGTAAGGGTCGGTGGACTGCCTGGCGAATTACTGGGTGTACCACGATAATTGATGCGATTATGAAATATTGAACACATGATGCGGGTTTCACTGCAGGTGGCTGTCGTTTAAGTGATGACTTTAGCAAAATGTTCCATTAGATCTGTAAATAGAAATACAAAGTTAATTAGAATGTTTAAATATATAGTCGGTATAACATTGATATTTGTTTAAGACTATTGTTTATTACTTTTACTTTACTCATAATAAACACAAACGGCCTTAATACTTCCTAATGCGTCCGATGACCGCCGGTCAACTCTTATATGTCTACCCCCAATGTACATCAACTCGTACAAAACCGTAATCACATTGGTTTTATTTACTATTTACATATTCGATCATATCGATTCCTATATGAATATCGCCGACAGTGATAGATTATTTATGAATAAATGATTCACTTATTGTGCGTTTCGCTAAAGCAATACTCGTAATCGTACACCGTTTGAAGTTCTGATTACTCTCATACTCCCGACGTTCGGCAATAGGAGCTGAATATTGTATTGATGCCAAATCCGATTGAGGTTCATAAGTAATTTATTAATATATTTTCAGCCACTAGAATATAACAGTGGAATAATAGTGGTTTATTGGTTTAGTTCTGTCCGCCTATTAGAGACTAATTTATTTATATATTTTTTTATCACCACCTAGGAAAGTCTTAGGCATTTTGTCATGGCGGCTGTGGTAAGTTTTTATATGTGATTTGTGGATTCCTATTTTTTTTAACGATTTTTTAATATAAATCACGAATATATGATGAGCGAGGTTTGTTAGTGTTACACTACCATACGATATAACTGAGTAAGCTGGCCAGAGCATAGACATATCTAACTTGACTCAATGACATAAAGTGAGCAAGATCTATCTCTCTCTCTCTTTCACTCTCTTAACCGTGATACAAAATTATTAAAGTGGTAAATTCACGGAAGAAAATAAATCGTAGATTAATTTTTAGTATGATCCAAAATATTTGAAATTACAATAAAGTATTTGTAACTCCTTAAGCTGGTCAAATCAACAAAGTTTAATTGTATCAAATGTTATCTCTCCATGACTACTGGTCGATAATAAAGAGTTCATATGCGTATTCATATCTAAAGTGCCGAGGAGCGCTTCATTCTCTGATCGCAAGTTAATACTCCTTCTATGTATTCATATCTTTAATGGAGAACGGTTAAGGAAATGTTTTATACAAATTAGCGGCATTCTTGAACATCGAAGAGGCCTTCAATAATGTGACATCCACAGCCAGCGTTAAGGACGACTGGAACACCTCGTTTGCTAAGAAACTGGATTGATTCTGTGCTGTCAAATCGAATAATCAACTCCACGCTTGGCACGAGTACTACGAGGAAGCTGGAGTGGAGTGGAGTGGTATCCCCATTGCTGAGGCTTCTAATGGTAAACGGCGTTCTCAAGACTTTTGAGAGAAATTGAAGGAAGATTGTTGAAAACAGCTAATGCTGATAAGTAGTGTACAGCGAATGACATTACTGTGTATAACAGGTGCTAGACGAAGCAAACCACAAGCGGCTCAGGACGTTATATTAAAACTGAAGAACCTGCGGTACCATCTGTATCGGCTAAATGTGCAATAGAGTTACGAGAAACAGGGCTTTGGCGGCAAACGGAGTCGGGTCACGCAAAACTGCCCGAGCATATGGTTTGACTCTGTTGGGTCCCCGGACACAGTGACATTTCAGGAAACGAAATAGCGGATGAACTGGCGTGAAAAAGCTCAGCACAGAGACCCGGCCAATCGGATTGATCAATGCGACCACCATTGACGAGATATTTGGCCAAGTCTGGATGGAAGCCGCCAGAGCATTTACATCCAACTGTGGGACGATGAGGAGAAAATTGAGACCATTAAGCATTTGTTATGCCACTGCCCAGCTCTTCATAGAAGAAGAAAGCAATTCCTCGGGACATGGTTCTCTGATAGTCTCACTGAACTGTAGCCATGCAACATGGAGAATATGGTGAAGTTCAATGATGGTTTGAGCTGGCTTAAGGGCAGAGGACCACAGTGTCCCCACGTTATCTCACTACTTGTATATATGAAGTTAAATAATTTTTTTATTTTTATTTTTAAGATCTTTTCCTCTGTACAATTCTTCTGAACTCTTTAATAAACTGTAAAACATTCTTCCCTCTATATTTCACATTTCTTAAATCAGGACAACAACAATGAACCACAATGGTCTCCGCGTGTTGTAATGACATGGCATTGTGCTGTGTCATTACATGTCCTCAACCTAAACATAGACTTACGTTTTCTACTCTTGTAATCTGGTAAGAAACCATCTCATACTATACTTATTGATCTACCGATCCTATTGATTTCATAGGCCAGTCTCAAGTCACTCCTACAAAGGCTAACCATGTATTCCGGTCTGTAGGCTGTTTTGCACATCCAGTGAACATCTACCAGAGAATCATGATCAGGCATAGTACAGCCTCCTCTAAGCAATAAGTCTGCTTATTAGTTCCTAGATATATCGCATTGTTCTGGAAACCAGCAGATACCGACATTCAGAGGCTTTAGCCCATCCAACTTCTCCTTACAACTCCTCATTATGTAGAATTGATCGCTTTAATTGCACCTTGGCTATATACACAGATGGTTATCCGCCTGCTAGTATCGATTCCACATGCCATAATAGCTTTAGCGTCTTTCTAAATGACCAATACTTCAACTTGGCACAAGTGCCTGTCCCATATCATATATTCTACCCACAGTCATTCCATTCAACGGCTACTTTACTGAAGTTCACACATTTCTTCAAAAATGCAACCAAAGGTGTCAGATGAAAATATTCGTTCTCCAAAATCTGGAGAATATTCGTATTACCATCTGTGGACTGACGCCAATCGCTATCTTTCCTCTGTCAGATAGCCCCTTGGGTTGTAGTAGCCTTGACAAACACGTCCAAGGGCGGAAGGCACAGGAACACATCCAAAGCTGCTTGCGATATGTTTTTTCTAGCAGCAGTAATCCCCATTGTAGCCATCTTTTAAACCTTGCTTAACATTTTCAGTCAGTTATTTTAGTTATTTAGACCCTCTCACCAAACTAGACATCCGTATGATATTGGTCGAACTACAGTAATATACAGCCACTTTTTAACCTTCTGGCTAGTCCCCAGCTTTTACCTATAGAGCTTCGGCACGCATAAAAGCCATTTACGCGCCTTTTGAACCTTTCCTCGATGTTCTTTGATCAATTTAGCTTCTGATTGAAAAAAAACACCGCCTTTGAGAGCTTCATATCCGCAAAATTCGGATCGGTGGACTCAAAAAAAGTTCATACCTTTTAAGTCATGTATACCTTGTGAACTTCAAGCGGTGGCTATATATCAGCTGTAGCAACATAACTTATATCCCTACTATGTTAAGAAAGACCATGGTAGTCTATAGTAACATAGCGGGAAAACCCTGACATACGAGACCAAACACTAAAAACACTGGATAGAATCCTTGACAGTTACCCTAGGGAAATATAGACCGGAAGCTATTGTCCTACAGGCATCATACTTACTGCAATGACAAATCCACTGGTCTAGATATACAAGAGGCGTGCAATAACGCAACTCCGTATACGATAGCAATGGCATTATCAGTTGTTTTCTTCTCCCTACTATGCAACATCTCGCTGACAGGAATACCATTCTCCCTAGGCGATATTGGTGTGAGAGTTGTCGCGTATGCAAACGATGTGGCAAGAATGTAGGATGATATTTCTGAGTACACTCAGAGGCATAATAAAAAGAGTCCTTCTCACGATGGCAAAGTGGAAGGACGAAAACGGTAGCAGAACCAAGACCGACCCGGTTCTATTCACCAGGAGGTATAAGATTCTATTTGCCACAGTGGCACTATATGCGTATAAGAGGGTAATAAGGACGGATTGTTTACTGCTCGTATACCTAAAAAAACTTAATTTAATTTTATATAGGATAGCTTCTCGCGTTGTTGTGAATTAACACGGTTTCTATTTTTAGATTCACAAATAACGGCACCTACTTGTTGATCGATGAATGCGAACGTCACTGTTTGAGAAGCTTTTACTAGACATGCCAATTGACTCGAAACTTATACTTCGAAGTTTCTGTCGACAACATCGAGGGGGCTGGCAATTTAAGAAAAATGTAGATGACTGGAGTTATTGTCTGGTGGAAGGCTATTAAGAAGTCCACATACTTTAGGATACAAAACGAGGTCTAACGAATCGTGACCACCCCAAATGTAATCTTGAATTTGCTACCCCTGGACAGAATAAGTATACAGACTACCATAGCTACGGCAGTATGACTAAGAGAGCTGTTACAAAGGTCGCACAATGGATATGTAATCATTAACATGATGCCTGATATAACAGGCATCGATGAATGGCCTATATTTGACAAGGAGTACCATTTACTTATACCAGACAGAGATACTCGAAAATGCAGAACTCCCGGTACAAAACTGTATGCCGATTTCTATACTGACGACTCAACATTAAAATATCATGTAGGTTTCGTGATTTTTAAGAAGGACATAGGACAAAATATGGCTCATATGATCACTGTAGTGTTACCATGCTGATATTTTGAACATTAACAGTGATGATTAACATATTCTCCACTCGTGGTACTTTCAACTCTCTGGATTCTGTCTTACGGAGCTCAATATTAGCAGTGATGGCTAGAAATTTCATCATCCACCTTATGTGGGTACCAGGCGACAGGGAAACTGCAGGGCAGCTGGGTAAGGAAGACTCGGGACTACCATACAGATTCCAGCCTAACTGGAATCCATTGGTAAGCCTCAAGCCTTTTGTAAGCTTCTCCTTCGTGATAGAGCTTATTAAGCTGCCAACGACGGAAGGTGGGCGTCTGTCTAAAGTTATATTTAATTCAGACAGATGTGGCCTCGATTATGCTTTGAAGCGCTCTTACACAATGAGTTTGCTATCAATGCTCCAAGTTTCATTACTAGTGCCCGTCAAGATGCGCCATTATCTGGAATAAAGAAGAGGAAGAGTTCTTAGAACACTTTCTCTGCACTGGACCTGCTCTAGCGAACGGCAGAGCAGAACAAAAAATTTTTTCCTAAATTTATTTATTACTTAAAGGAATTTTAATTCCTAAATTTCGGATTTGTGTTTCATCAAAATTGGACTAGTCGTTCTTGAATTATGCCCCCTAAACGTGGCTGTGGGAGCTTAAAAACGTTAAGCCTAAAGCGGTTAACATACTCTAATCGTGCCCAAACTTTGGCTATCGTAAAATCTGCTAAAACTTATCTTTTTGGGGGTGGCCACGACGAAACTCTGAAATTTTTTTCCGATATAATTTCCGACCAACCTAGTGTGCACTAAATCCACATGTTAAGGACATACTTTGCTATTCCTTTAATCAGTTTTGTTACTTACATTAACTGCAACATTGCAATTGCAAACAATCACATAGTCATCTGGTCACCTTGTTTAGTTGCCACACTCAAAGTGCACATGCACATGTTGCACTCTCATTTAACACGGCGGCCGTTTACTGGCAATAACAAAAAAATCAAAAAATCAAAAAAAATGTGGGTGACACAACCAATCATAAGACTTAATATACAATCCATTTTACAGGATAAAAATCTGCTGCTAATAAACAAATTTTATTGTTCGATTCTCTTGCGTAGAACAAAATAAAAAGTTCATTTTACGAATAATGAATAAATGTTTTATATAAAAAAAAAAATAAAATATAAAATGTTGCAAGCGATACTTCGCCTCGATATTGGCATCCCATAGAAAGACGTCAGTCAACAGTCGGTCAACAATAAGAAATAAAATAAAAACATAAATTAAATTAAAAAATCACTTGGATATGTAAAGCAAAGACAAACGACAACGACGAGTTTGAAATTGAGTCCAAAAGGACATCGAAGTTTACTCGAGGTTAAGAGCTGGGGTTACAAATGGTAACTGATTAAATGGGCAAACTTATAGAGTAAAATAAAACCAAATGTCGCTGGTTGCCGCTGGCAACCAGGCACAGAACCATTCTGGTTGTTGGTTATAAATCTTTAAGAATTCTTGCGAGTTTTAAATGCATTTAATCTTTTCAACATTAATTAAAATGAATATTTTTCAGTTTTAAACCCTATACACACACACACACTTTATACGCGACACAAAAAAAACCTTTGCCGGCCATCATTGTCCCTCTGGAGATGGTCGGGTAGAGGTTTGTACGCGGACGAGGGGGGTGTTGGCTTTTGAACACATAAAATTATGGCTTTAAATTTGCGTGTATTATTTTTAGCATTAATTATGTTTAGTCAAGTTTACCTCACAACTTGCTATCCAATGATAAAACACCAACCACCATGCGATGCAACCAGTGCCTCTCTGGTGCAACAACAGCATAGCCAAAGAAACCCATCTTGGCTGTAGTTACACACTACTTATTGATGACGATGATGAGGCTGGTCAAGGCGTAGCATAAAGCATCCCAAAACAAAGTTGTTGGCATTGGTGGGGATCATTTTGTGGCGGACAGTGGTTTGTACGACAAATTTACTTAGAGTATAATTCGATGGTGGGTGGATATGACATAACGTGGTTTTTTCGTTTGCTGAGGTAAGTTATGTCGTCGCCAGGGTGTCCATAAGGACCCACAAAACCTTACGGAATAAGAACTTAATAGATTTTCCCTGACAAGGGCAAAATAACAGTACTTTTTATTGTTGGTGTAATTTAAACTTATAATGCTTATATATTTTCCAATTTAAATATTGTATCAAGTAGAATATTTAGATACGCAAACAATTCAGATTCGGATTCAGAGATAGCTATGTTGTCTTGTCCGGTAATTTGTACCCAGGCTGATTTTGGATGATCGAGAACTTTAAGTATACGCTTGGCGAATATTTATGTGGCGTATGACTGCATTGACAGGTTTCGGGACCCGGATCGTTTTAAGATATTCGGGAACTTTACGAATCGGTCAATTTGAGGTGAGTTTGTGTAGAGGTCAGATAGGTCAGGATAGTTTCGGTACTCAGGAACATAGCAATTCTGGTCTTTTTGGATAATTCAGGTTCGTACCAGCAACTTCGCAGCGTACCGACGATTCGGGTTCGATGGTAGTTACGATTAATATTAGCAGTACGTTGTCAGGTTTGTGATTCGGGTTTTGTCGAGGTTTCAGGTTAATATCAGCAAGTGGTGATTGATGATTCGGGTTCGTCGGTAAATCAGTTTGGTATCCGGAATTCAGAATCGTGTGGATGACTCGTGTTCTTCAGTAAATCGACTTCTACAAGTCGTAGTTCAGAATTCGCGACGTCACTAATAATCGTACCCGACGAAGTGTTAGTATCAAAATGTTACGGTGCTAGTTTCTAATTCAGTGCTACAGGAGCGAAGAGTATCTTCGCGTACCAGACCGAAACCTGTGCAACCGACGAGTCGGTATAACCAACCGGAGTTAAATTTAACAGACCAAATTCCGATTCGAAAGACCGAAGTCCGATTTAACAGACCGAAATCTGATTTAACGGACCGAAGTCCGATTCAACCGACCGTAATTAAGCCAATGGAGTTTGGGTTAAACCATTGGCATTTGGGTTAAACCAACAAACGTTGGTTCAACTGGCCGAAGTCCGATTACACAAAAGAATATTTCTTTCGATAAAATATTGCGCTAAGGGGCACGGGAGATCGGGTACAGAGCAACTTAGCAATAAATTTCGCTGCGGCAGCAACCAAAGACCCAGCAAAATGCTCGATCATTTAAGTAAAAGGAGCTCTCTTATCACACTGCAATAAATAAATCCTGGCAGTAGGAATAAAATGCGGAACCTGGATGGAAGGCCTTGCCACCCTCGATCAGTATATTGGCAGTGAATAAAATGAGAGACAAGAGAAAAAGAACCCCCCAACCCTGGTTGCGGTTGAAAAGAGACATTTGGTCTCTAGATTTACTCCTGTCAGAGAGCAAATCGCCACCACAAGAGTGAATGCAAAAAGTTTCTACATCAAGCTGATCGAATTATATGCACGACTTAAAGAAACATATGACCGTAGCCCGGGCCATGATGCTAAAATCGTGCTGGGAGATTTTAATGCCAAAATACTCTGGGAGAATGTCTTCAGCCCAACAGTCTTATGGTCTGCATAAGGACAATTTAGTCACCCAAACGGAATCAGACTGATTGATTTGTCTGCACCTAGGAACACAGTAATTTACAGCACACGATATGACCACAAAAACATTCACAAGGCTACGTGGATATCTCCCGATCATGTTACTAGAAATCAAATACAGCACGTGGTAATCGATGGAAGCCACGCGTCAAGTGTCTTAGATGTACGAGTGATCAGGGGTGCGAGCATCAACTCAGATCACCACCTCACTGCAGTGAAGGTGCGTGCTAGGCTAAGCAGAGCTTAACTGCGGACCACGGGGATAGCCAACACATATTCCAACCAACTCACTCCACTACTTCCATATGCTCCAATTCCCGAAAATACTAGTGCGCAATGACAATACATTGCCCAGTCGATGGAAAGGTCTGCGCGGAATAGAAATGAAACCCGAACATTTTACCAGAAAATAAATGGCAGAATATATGGAACAGGTCTTTTCTCCAGTAAGTACAAGGACGGTCATTTCGTTACTGTCTCCAAGAGCATACATAGAATATGGAAAGCTCACTTCTGCAGCCTATTGATGTCTGAAAAATCGGTTGCTAAAGACTCTGCATCAATCCGAGACGATAACATCGAGTGTCCCCCTCCGAGCCAAGCTGAAATAAAAACTGCCATATCCCGCCTAAAGAACAATAAAGCCGCTGGGGCTGATGGTCTTCCAGCTGAGATATCAAGGGTGGGTGGAAATAATCTTGTTTTAAGCACGCAACAGCTCATAGGAAAAATTTGGCTTCAGAAGAGCATGGCCGAGGACTTGAATCTCATTGTGCTATGTCCTATCTACAAAAAAAAGTTGACCGTGGTGAGAGTAATAACTACCGTCGAATTAGCCTCTTACCGATTGCGTATATCCTCTCTAGCATACTGTGTGAACGTCTAAAGCCAATCGTGGAAAATCTGATTACACCTAATCAGTGCGGCTTTAGATCAGGCAAATCGATGACGGATCAGATATTTACACTACGGCAGCTTCTGGAGAAACCCATGAGAAGCAAATCGACACTTACCATATCTTTGTCGTTTACAAAGTTGCCTTCGATAATCCCATTAGGCACCGAATTTACGAAGCCATGTCTGAGTTCGGTGTCCCTGCGAAGAAAATTCGTCACTACCCATACGAATATCAAATCCTCTCTTCGGATTGGCAAGGATCAATCTGCGCCATTCAATACCACGAGAGGTCTTAGAGAGGGTGATGGTTTGTCATGCATACTGTTCAACATAATTATGGAGAAGGTGTTAAGGAAAGTGGGGAATGGGACTTTGCTCAGAGGTGGAAAGTTACTGATTGTTACTCACTTGGGAGTGACCAGAATCGATTCCTTTGTGGCACTGTCCAAGCAGCTAACTACTTCCGGTCTTAGACCAAGTATTCCCTGGACAATGACTTCAAAGCAACCGCTTAGAAGTTAGCTAAAGTTAGAAGGCATTACAACCATGTATCCTGAATGGTCAAAGAGACGTCTCAGGAAAGTAGGCTTGAACCGCTGAAGCATGGTTGCATCGTGGGATTGGACGTGCAGATAGCAGCCGTATTACCAATCTAGGAGACGAGGGTTAGCAACCCACATCTTCCGAAAACTAAATTGCGAAAATCCATAGCGTCTGTTCCATATTGGGCGGCTTCCTGGTCAGCGTCTGCCTCAGAATGAGCGGCTGAAATGTTTCCTGGCAGTAGGAATAAAATGCAGAACCTGGTGGGCTGGGCAGTGAATAAAATGAGAAATAAGAGAAAAAGAAACCCCCAAAATGTTGACGACCACCGCAAACGTTTTAAGGACCATGATTTGAGAATATGCACTTGGAATGTTAGAACTCTTTACCGACCAGGTGCCTCTATTCAACTGGCGGATGTCCTCGAAGAGTATAAGGCTGACATTACTGCTATACAGGAAATTCGGTGGACTGGATATGGATGCTCGCGGATGAGGATGTGTGACGTGTACTACAGCTGCCACGCGGAAAAGCATGAGTTTGGATGTGGATTTGTGGTCGGCAAGAGACTACGACACCTGGTCTCTAGGTTTACTCCTGTCAGTGAACGCATCGCCACCATAAGACTAAAGGCAAAATTTTTCTACATCACGCTGATATGTGCTCATGCTCCGACGGAGGAGAAAAGTGACGAGGTCAAAGACGAATTCTACGCCCAACTTGAAGAAACATATGACCGTAGCCCGGGCCATGATGTTAAAATAGTGCTGGGAGATTTTAATGCCAAAATAGGCCGGGAGAATGTCTTTAGCCCAACAGTCGGAAAATTTAGTCTGCATACTGACACATCGCCAAACGGAATCAGACTGATTGATTTCTCTGCAGCAAGGAACATGGTAATTAGCAGCACACGATTTGACCACAAAAACATTCACAAAGCAACGTGGATATCTCCCGATCAAGTAACGAGAAACCAAATTGATCACGTGGTAATCGATGGAAGGCACGCGTCAAGTGTCTTAGACGTACGAGTGATCAGAGGTGCGAACATCAACTCGGATCACCACCTCACTGCAGTGAAGGTGCGTACTAGGCTAAGCAGAGCGAAAACCCTGCGTAACCAGGCACAGAGAAAGCTGGACATCGCTAAACTGCAGACCGCGGAGATAGCCAACGCCTATTCTGACCAACTCACTCAACTACTTCTTGATGCCAAAGGATTGGAATCTCAGTGTGCTATGTCCAATCTACAAAAAAGGTGACCGTAGTGAGTGTAAAAACTATCGTGGAATTAGCCTCTTACCCATTGCGTATAAGGTCCTGTCTAGCATACTGTGTGAACGTCTAAAGAAAAATTGTGGAAAACCTGTTTGGACCTTATCAGTGCGGCTTTAGACCAGGCAAATCCACGACGGATCAGATATTTACACTACGGCAGATTCTTGAGAAAACCCATGAGAAGCAAATCGACACTTACCACCTCTTTGTCGATTACAAAGCTGCCTTCGATAGTCCCATCAGGCATCGACTATACGAAGCCATGTCTGAGTTCGGTATTCCTGCGAAGATAATTCGTCTCTGCCGGTGTACCCTTACGAATACCAAATCCTCTGTTCGGATTGGCAAAGATCTATCTGCACCATTCGATACGACGAGAGGTCTTAGACAGGGTGACGGTTTGTCATGTATGCTGTTCAACATAGTGATGGAGAAGGTGTTAAGGAAAGCAGCGGTTAACATGTCTGGCACCATATTTAATAAGAGCCACATGCTGCTCGCATATGCCGATGATATCGACATTATCGGTCGAACGATGCGAGAGGTAACAGCTGTTTTCACATCAGTTGAAAGGGAGTCAGCAAAAATGGGTTTGGCAGTGAATGAGGACAAGACGAAGTTAATGGTATCATCGAACAAAGTGTCCACCCGTTGGGGACGCAGCGTGAACGTTGAAAACTATTGCTTTGAGGTAGTGGATGAATTTATCTACCTTGGATCCGCCATGAACAAGAACAACAGTGTCAGCCTCGAAATAAAACGGAGAATAGTGCTTGCTAACAGGTGTTTCTTTGGACTACGCGAGCACTTTATAAACACCACCCTATCTCGAACTACCAAAGTCCAGCTGTACCAGGTACTAATTTTACCGGTCCTGTTGTACGCCTCCGAATCTTGGGTGCTTACACAGGCAGATGCAGCTCATCTGGCGGTGTTTGAGAGAAAAATACTCCGCAAAATATATGGACCCATTTGCGTAAACGGCGAGTTTAGGATTCGGATGAACCATGAGCTGTACGAGTTATACCACGACATTGATGTCGTCAAGCGGATCAAAGTGCAACGATTACGCTGGCTAGGCCATGTCGTGAGAATGGATGAGGAAACTCCAGCGCGAAAGGTATTCTATCAAGACCTCGAAGGACGGCGCAAAAGAGGGAGACCGCGACTACGTTGGAAGGACCAGGTGGAGGAATCACTGACGCTGCTTGGTAGGACTGACTGGAGACGGTGCGCACAAGATCGAAGCGAATGGAAATCTTTGATCATTTCGGCCTCTGACTTAGGCACTAAGATATAAATATATATATGTGTCAAGTTGTTTTAAAGGCTAATAATAATAATAATGTTAAGGAAAGCAGCGGTTAACATGTCTGGCACTATGTTAAATAAGAGCCACATGCTTCTCGCATATGCCGGTCATGTCGACATTATCGGTCGGACGATGCGAGATGTAACTGGTGTCTTCTGGGTTTGGCAGTGAATGAGGACAAGACGAAGTTAATGGTATCAACGAACAAAGTGTCCTCCCGTTGGGGACACATCGTGAAGGTTGAGAACCATTGCTTTGTGGTAGTGTCAGCTTAGAAATAAAACGGAGAAGGACCACCGGAAACTATACCAGGTATTACTTTTATAGGTCTTGTTGTATACCTCCGAATCTTTGATGCTTACGCAGGCGGATGCAGCTCATTTGGCTTTGTTTGAGATAAAAAGACTCCGCAATTCCACGAGCGGAAACGTCGACCTATTTGCGTAAAAGGCGGGTTTGGGATTCGGATGAAACATGAGCTGTACCAGTTAAACTACGGCATTGATGTGGTCAAGCGAATCAAAGTGCAACGATTACGCTGGCTAGGCCATGTCGTGAGGATGGATGATGAAACTCCAGCGCGAATGATACTGCGGATCTCGAAGGACGGCGCAAAAGACCCGGATTCATTGACGCTGCTTGGTGGGACTGACAGGAGACGGTGCGCACAAGATCGAAGCGATTGGAAATCTCTTATCATTTCGGCCTCTTACTTAGACACTAAGATATAAATACACAACATCTGTGTGTTGAACTATGTGCGCTCGAATGTTTTCAAAGTCGGCTAATTATATTTTCTTGTTGCACATAATTTACTGTGTGTCAGTCTATGTCCCCCATTCCTTTACTTTTCACTACAAAAACTTTTGTTTTTGAAACCACTGTCTCCCCCATATTGTTCTTATTACAAAAAATTAACCGAAAATAATCTTTATAACATTTTCCTCTCCGCGTTTGATATGCTGATGTTGTTACTTGCGTTCATTTCACTGAAAATCGCCAAACATAATTTTACTTTGTTCTACGTTCTTGAGATACGCCAACTCATTCGCTTTGCCTGCGGACCTAAGGATGGTCAGACGGACGGACGCGTTCGTCACAACTGGTACCGGTTTTGCGTTGTGTTTTGTTTTTTCGATGGCTGCATCTCATATCTAAGCATAAATTGGCAATATTGTGGCATATTTTTCTTAACATTTTTCATCTTCTTTGTTTTTGCATAAAAACTCATCGTTGGCGATAATTTTGTGTCAGAGCAAATACTGGCGAAAAGATGCCGCTTGCAGCGATGGTGGCAGCACAAGTTTATCTTAACCCTGAAGCTGGAGCAACGTAACCGAATTTTGCCACTGCTAGTCCGCGGAAGCGAAGGTGGTTGTGTTGGTGGATGTAGTTGATTGGTTCTTTTAGCTAACTTTAATAGATGTACAAAGTTTTTGCGGTTCGCAGCAATCTCTCTTGCTATGTTGCTGTTCGCCTCCCGACATTGCATCTATGAGGTGCAATTATTTTTGCGGCATTGTTGCAAGGAAGAAAATGTGAATGGTTTCATTAGAGAGCACAGATAACGCGTACCATATAGAAGATACTCCGCATACGAGTGTATATTAAGAAATGATTTCTTGTCTACTTATAGTCGACATGACATTTGTAACAATTGTAATATGTTTTAAGATTTTCAACAAAGATGTTCGTTCAGATTAGTTTGAAATAATTGCAGCTCTTTTTTGGCAATGATTTAATTGATAAACAACCAAAAAAATACAATTAATGCAGAGAAAGTTAATAAGTATTGAAAGGAATTTGGAAAAGTCCATAGCCGAATATTACACAGTACAACATTTTTTAGCTCATTGATTTGGGACTTATTTCTGGGAATTGCACCTGAAAAAAAAGAACTTCTGCATCATTCGTTTTGCCAAGTTGTCTGCATAATTAATAAGTTGGAAATATTGAATAGAAAAAAAACTGCGGAACAAACCTTCCCGAAAAAAGTACATCCAGTGCCTTAAAATTAATACTTAATATACTTAATAAAATATACTGTGTGTGCAAATCAATCTTACTTTTTGTTATTTGTGAGGAGTGGTAAGTAAAATTAAATAGTTGGATCAATAATAACTGTTACATCTACACTTTTGATGGAAGAAATGTCTCAAGCGTTATGGACGTACGAGTGATACGCGGTGCAAATATTGACTCGGATCACCACCTAGTTGCAGCCCAGGAACACACGCGATTAAGTAGTGCTAAAAACGCTCGTTACCAAACACAAAAAAGCTAGCCATCACAAAGCTGCATACCACCGATATAGCCAAAGCCAGCTCCAACCAACTCTCTCAATAACTTCAAAATAGGGATGACAAACGGGAAATCCCGAAACCCTAAATCCCGGGATTTTTCGGGATTGATGAATCCCGAATCCCGGGGTTTTGATAAATAAATCCCGGGATTTTTCGGCGAAGCTGCTTATAGCTATCTATATACAATTTTAGCCACAAGTGTGGATTGTGAAAGATGCTTTTCGGCGGCTACTTATGTTGGGAATAAAAATCGTTCAAGATTATCGAATGAAACATTACACAGCACAACATTTTTCAGCTCATTTATTTTGGAACTCAATTCTGAGAACTGCACGTAAAAGTAGCCTCAAAATGAAGAAGTTCTGCATCATTCGATTTGAAGTTAGTAAGTATCGTATAGGGGTATTTGTCACGTGTTAGGCTCTTTTGTTTATCAAAACTTGAGAACCAATGGTCCGATTTAGCTGAAACAAATTTAAAAAAATTAAGAATTACAATTCCTTTAACTGTTCATAGAACGTTTCCCTACATAGGCAACAGTTTCACTTTCCATCAAATGATGTTGAACTGGGTTTATTTTGTAGCAGTTTCAATAAAACTGTTCTACTCCGTGGCGTATGATTTATGTGGAATATTACTTATGATAATCATACGCTACCTAAAACGTGATAAATTGCCCTATACGATACTTACTAACTTTAAATCGATATTAATTATGGCATGTAACGACGAAACGAATGGTGCAGAATTTCTTCTATTTGGGGATCCCGAAAAATCCAGGGATTTATAAAATCCCGAATCCCGGGATTTATCAAAATGAATCCCGTTTAGCATCCCTACTTCAAACCAACCCCCCTAATTCTGATGTTCCCGACACACAGTAGCAGCATATTGCGAATTCTATGACCACTGCCGCCACGACCGTACTGTGTTATGCAAAACCGCGCTCAGACAGGCCCTGGTGCGATGAGGAATGTCGCAAAATGTCTGAAGATAAGGATGCTGCATACAGGGCAAAACTGCAGCCAATGGCAACGATGCACAACGAGGGAGATGAAACGCTTCTTCAGGTGGAAAAAGCGTCTATGGAAGGAACACTTTCGATGGAGGGAACACTTTCGATCTCTACTCGTTCCCGAGGCAGCATTAGTGACGCAATCACACCAATCATCGACGATGGGGTAAACTGTTTACCACCGAGCCAAAACGAGATCAATTGCACGGCTTAAAAACAATAAAGCTGCGGGACCCGATTGACTAACGGCGAGCTTTTTAAAGCCGACGGCGATGAGCTGGCAATGTGCATGCACCAGCACATAAACACGATTTGGCTCAAGGAATGCATGCACGATGATTGGAATCTGAGTGTTTTATGTCCTGTGCTTAAAAAAGGCGATCCAAGTGTGTGTACCAACTGTCGCGGGATCAGCCTTTTACCCATAGCATACAAGGTCCTGTCTAGTGTGTTATGTGAAAGAGTAAATCCCATTTTAGCGAACCTGATTGGACCTTATCAGTGTGGCTTTAGACGTGGTAAATCCACGACCGACCAGATATTCACACTAAATCCTAGAGAAGACCCAAGAAATGCAGATCGACACCTACCATCTAATTATCGACTACAAAGATGCATTCGATAGTCCGGTACGACAGAAACTATTAGATGCTATGGCTGAGTTTGGTATCCCCGCGATGCTGAAACTACTTGGCGGGATGACACTGGCTGACACGAAGTCAATAGTTATAAATCCGACTGAGACATTTTCAACCAAACGAGGCTTTAGACAAGGCGATAGTCTGTCATGCGATCACTAACATCGTAACGGAGATGTTCATGCGGTAGGCTGCAATAAACAGGAATGTACCATATTTAATAAAAGTCATATGCTGCTCGTGTTTGCCGATGATGTAAATAGATATCATTGGCCATGGATTGCGGGATGTAACTGCGGCCTTTTCAAGCATTGAAAATCAGTCGGCGAAAGTAGGTCAGGTGATAAATGATGGCACACTATGACATTTGTTCCAACGAACAAAGAGTCTACTCGTCTGGGACGCCGCTTGAACTTTGATAACTATAATTTTGAAGTGGTAAATGATTTTGTCAATCTTGGCTCCGTCATAAGAAAAATATTAATATTAGCCTGGAAATCAAGAGACGATATCGAACGCAAACTGCTGCTACTATGCGCTGAGCAAGCGTTTTAATGATAGAGCCCTCTCTCGGCTAACGAAGATCCAACTCTACCAGACTCTGGTCTTACCTGTCTTACTCTACAGAATCCTGCTTTGGGAGTTTTTGCGAGAAAAATACTGCGCAAAATAATTGGACCCATCATTGTTAATCATGAGCTGTACAACGACATCGATGTTGTCCAGCGCGTTCGAATAGACCTAATGCGCTGGCTTGGAGACGTTGTTTCAACAGTCGAAAACGCTCCGGCTCGAAAAGTCTTCGGCAATAAACTGGTTGAACGGCGCAAAAGGGGGTGACCAAAACTCCGATGGATGGACCAGGTGAAATAGCTGTTATCGAAGCTTGGTGTGACAAACTATCTACGGAGCGCAAAATACCGAAGCGCTTGAAATACTTTTCTACGTGCGGCTACTGATAGATAAATTTTTGTTGTTGATGCCATTAACGAAGAAGAAGTACAACTTTATAAGTGCAATTATTCGAATCGATTTTTTCATAATTTGCTGTACTTTAGGGAAAGGGGGTTCGAGAAGGCATAAACTACTCCTCCCATACACATTGCCCCTTTTTGGTGTCTGTTCCTGCGAGCTCTGAAATGCGAGTTTCTATCCACAAAGCGGAAGTGAAGTTCTAAGGTGAGCAAGATCAGCCAAAAACTGCACTCACTATTACAGCCGTAATTTCAGAGCTATCAGGTCGAAATTTGGTGTGTAAGCTTATTTTCTCTAAGCAGAGGTTATGTTCTGATTTGAGCAATATCGGACAAAAACTATAATTTTGCAACGAAAGGCCAATGCCGCCCCAATGCAATTCTACAACTGCAATTTAGAAAAAAATTACTATCGTTAAATTTTCATGAGGATCTGTGAGGGTTTACTGAAGTTATAGTGTCTACCGATCAGTGAGCCGGATAGGATTCAATCATCTTTGAAATCGTTCTGAAACGAATTTGTTCTTAAGACACCTATCTCCTTTCACCTATCTCATTTTACACATCTCCATTAATTCGTTAAATTTTCTCTGTCGTATAAGGTAAAATATACCTTCATCGCTATTGTTGAGGAAGTCAATATCTAACAACTCCCTCTTACATTTGGTAAATGTATTATTTAATGTTTATTTCCCGTCAACCAACTAAACATTTGAGCACAAGAGAGCGCCTTACAACATTAATGATACCGGATTCAATAAAAATGCAGGACAATATTTGCTGCGAATTACTATTGGGCTGTAGACAATATTCCCATTTCATTAAACATACCCAAATGAATGCAGTAATGTACATTAGACTTCAAATGATGTTTATACATTTTTTTTCTTGTTGATTTAAGTCTTCTTCTCTCTCCCCAATAGGACAACGTTTTATGTTTCATTGTTCTTTGTCTGAGTTTCCGCCATAGTTTCAATAATTCCTTAGAAAATGATTCCAATGAAATGTGAACATTTTCCCATCGGGGAAGACATTTCACAAACACAAATTATGATGGCTCCCAGTTCATCAATATTCAAAGTGAAAGAATAATTACACTTGTTTCCCGTCTATGGCAATCAATGGAGTCGGTACGAAAGGTAAGGGAAAAAAATGTGAATGTTACTTATGATGCAAACTAGAGTAATAGAGTTAGCGATTGACGAAAATGTAAACATTTACAAATTCTGTACAGAAATTCATCTTACATTTATATATTGATGTTATAACCAAGTACCTATTGAAATTTCAGATAAGTGAACAGACTTTCCGGAACAAAAAGAGGTTTTTTTTATAAATAAAATGAAAAAATTGCTAAGGAATCACAAGTTTTTTGTAACCAATATGGCGACAAAGCTAAAGCCGCTATTAATATATTTTTCTGATGTTTCTAGTAAAATAATCCATTATGTCATAACAGCAGCCATCAAAATACTCAAGTATCCGAAGTTTCAATTGACTCTACATATTAAACACATTCTCCATAATTGCTGCCCCATCTTCGTTACACTTGTGTGATCCACCTCCAACATTGTTGGTTACCTCTCATAATTTACATAAATGTCCAATTCACTCACTTGTACTCCTCCCCCTTTTGTGAATACATTTATGTGGGTACTATATCCTTTTCAGTTTGCATAATGATTGTAGTGACTTCCACTTCACCATCACCATCATCATCAGTTTATGTTTCCATTCAACAAAATGTCTTCTATAATGAATTTATTATGCTGTTTAATAAACTAAGAGAAGGGAAAACAATGCAAGACTGCAAAAAATGTTTATGAGTTGTTTGGTATAATTTTCATATAATTTTTCCCTCTTTGCCACCGCTCAACGTCGTCGTCAAGGCAATCTACAGAACGTGGGGTACATTGTATCGGGCCAATTCTCCTCTGGTCTGTTGTGGTGGCTGGTAGGTCGTTTTGTTGCTGATGATGGCGACCACGTCAACAACTTTGTAAATATGTTTCGTTTAAGCGCCACACTTTTATTGTAGTAGTTGGTGTTGTTGTTGTTACTGCTGCTGCTGCTGCTGTTGCAAACGACAGCGGACAAAAAACGAAAAGGGACAATCAACGAACTTCTAGACCACATGCTTAGTTGGTCAAAACTGCCTGTATGAAAATTATTCATTTACGAAAACAAAGGCGCTCTCACCAGCACAGTGCAAAAAAGGAATTATAAATGGGCTAGAACGTTCAGGGAAGGTATCCCTTGGTTAATAAACGGAAAATTGAAAATGTTCGCTAATCTAAGTAAGCAACTAAAAGCTTCAGAGCTTTCGTATTACCCGGACTGGACATAATCTCACCGGATGAACTACAAGCGGCGGCTGATGCATTGATCTCAAGACTCAAGCATCTCTATATCGACTGTATCGCCCTAACACATATCCCTACTATGTGGAAGGAGACCACAATGTTCACAAAGCGGGACTACCCTCCCACACGGGATAAAAAGATTTAAGACCTATGTCTTTTCTTCTAACAACAGTGGAGAGACTCAAACATAGGCCAAAAGCTGCTGTCGGGCAGACAGCATACTTACTGTAAGAGTACGTCCACTGAGGCAGCCCTGCATGACTTGGTCAAATTCATTGAATGATAAGATATCCGTACCACTATCTAACATGGAAGTAGACGTCAGGCTTGTGTACAAAGTTCTTACAAAGTAACGTATCAGGATAGCAGTAGCGATAAACCCTAAGGTGGTGTTCTTTTTCCTTTTCGCATATGCAAACGTCAATGAGTCTTTCTAAAAACACTGAATAGATTCATTGACATTTACCTAAGTGAAAACATAGACCGGAAACTGCTGTCGGGCATACAGAGGTACATCTACTGATTCAGCCCTGCATTACTAAGTCGTATTCATTGAAGGTTCACCCGTCTACAAAGAGTATACTGTGGTAGACTTTTTAGATATAGAAGGGGCGTCCAATAAAGGTACTCTCGATTAGATAATCGCGACATTATTATACCTGGGAGTTGACGTCAGTATTTGGAGGCTTGTGTATATTCTTACAAAGAGACATATTAGGGCCAAATTAGGATCGTTAGACATAAATAGATCAGTCACTATTGTTACACCCGTAGGTGGTATCCATCCACCCCCTACAATATAACCTCGCTCTGAACGAAATTCTGTTCGGCCTTGTTGTTATCTCAGCTTGGCTCGGGGGTGGACAATCGGTGTTATCATTTCGGATTGGTACACAGTCTTCATCAGACGAATTTTCAGACATCAGTAGTCTGCAGAAGTTATTTTTTTCATATTCTCAATACGCTCTCGGAGTCAGTAACGAGATGACCATCCTTATCTTTACAGGAGGGAAGACCTGTTCTATGTACCCTACCATTAGTCGCTTCCCGCCTCTTCTCCCTGTACCTTTCATGAACAGCTCGCTTTGCCTTTGGCTGCAGTTTGGCCCTGTATGCAGCATCTTGCTCCCGGGTGGCATTGCGGCAATTGTCATCGTACCAGACATTATCATTAAGAGGGCTTCACATACCCCAGTACGGTCCGCGACGTTCTTTCCATCGAGTGGGCAATATATTGCCATTGTGCGCTAGTATTTTCGGGAGTTGGAGCATCACGAAGTAGTTGAGTGAGTTGGTCGGAATAGGCGTTGGCTATATCTACGGTCTGCAGTTTAGCGATGTCCAGCTTTCTCTGTGCCTGGTTACGCAGGGTTTTCGCCCTGCTTGGCCTAGCACGTACCTTCACTGCAGTGAATTGGTGATCCGAGTTGATGCTCGCACCCCTGATCACTCGTACGTCTAAGACACTTTACGTGTGCCTTCCATCGATTACCACGTGATTAATTTGGTTTCTCATTACTTGTTAGGCTAAAGACATTCTCCCGGCCTATTTCACCATTATAATCTCGCAGGACGATTTCAACCTCATGGCCCGGGCTATGGTCATATGTTTCTTCAAGTTGGTCGTAGAATTCGTCTTTGACCTCGTCGCTTTTCTCCTTCGTCGGAGCATGAGCACATATCAGCGTGATGTAGAAAAAATGTGCCTTCACTCTTATGGTGGCGGTTCGTTCACTCAACTCAACATCAGCCCTGGATTTTAGCTGATTTATCGACTAGAGGGGAAAAGTCAGCAATACGGGTTACAAATCAACATCAGAATGTCAAAATACACGATTATTAGCCGAAGGAACACTTACAAGAAAACCCTTCTCACAATTAACAATGGTTGTATACCAAATGAGAATTTTCTACTAAATGAGAAACGGAAATAAGACTCAATATGACGTCTGACGCCTGATCGCATTTCTGTTATATGGATATTTGTGCGATGTGGAGACTTCAATCTGCAACTCAAAATAGGCCTCACAATATTCTATGTATGGTCAGTTCTTCACTATGGTATGGAAATATGGACTTTGAAACTAAAAGCATTCGAGATGTGGATCCTCCGAAGATTGCTTAAATTATCGGAGACTGCTCATGTTTTCAACGATAAAGTGTTACAGAGATACAGACAATTGCTAAAGGGTAAAAAAACGTAGGAAAAAGTCGTATTTGGGGAACATATACCGAAACTCAATACACGTAATGCTAAAAATTATACTCCTTTGAAAAATAGAATAAAGAAGAGGAATCGGGCCTTTACAGCTATCTTGGTTACGGAATATCCGGCAATAGTTGTCGAATGTCAGTCGACAAGTGGGTCAACTCTTAAAGCGGCTAGAGACCGTGACTTATTTTCAAATATTGTCAACATTTTGTAATTTTTTTTTTAATATGAATAACAAATAAAGAAGAAAATATCAACTAGAGGCTGAGCATTTCAGCATCTACCTTATTCAGGTGCCGGGCCAAAGGGACATACCATAAAAATACAGAGGAGACGAGCTAGCAACACTCGGATTACATTAAAGATTCCAGCCGAACTAGAATCCGTAGGATTGTCTCTAGCCACTTACAAGCTTCTCCTACATAATAAATCATATCTAGAAGCAAACAATATGTAAGCGTCTATCCCAGGTTGCATTTAATCCAGACAGATGTGGCCTCGATAAGTTTTGAATCGTTTGCACACAATGCTTTCGCTATAAACACCAGACGTTTTAGTACTTGTGTTCGTTATGACGGGCCGTTGTTTGATTGGAAGGCACGCAATGAGACTGAAGGTAGTAATTTCTGCCCTAGCGAGCAGGCAGGGATTAATACTGGGCTCTTATTTATTGAGGGACCCAGATGATATTGATATTTTCCAAATAGTGTAAAAAAGATGTTCGGATTCATTCTCCTGAAATTTGTCTCTATATAAAACCCCTGAATATATGATACCCCTTCACAACATATATGAGCGTATGAAAATAAGCGTTTTGTACTTACTGTTGTGTTCAAGTCATTTTGTTTTCAGCTATAATTTTTATTATGAAGTCTTTTGTAGTTGGGATTCGTTTTTTGTTGTTGTTGTTTTTGTTTGCTGTTGTAGCATTTATTGTTTGCATAGTCCTAAAGGTGCTCTTTTGCATAAATTCATAACAAAAACTGAAGAAACTGAAAAGTTTCTCGCTATTATTTCTTGTGTATTTGTTGTTTTGCTCTTGGACTCACTGCAAACAACTTTTGACATGGCTTTAGTCATAGTCCGGCCATTCTTAGACGGCGACGAATCGATGATGGAGGAACAACAGATATTGTTTGTTGCTGCTCGTGTTGCTGTTGCAGTGTATGCAAACATTGCAAACAATTAAAATCATATGAAATGTACATAAATTATTCATACCCTCGGCAACGGCAACATCGCTGGCAATGGCACCAGCAACAGCAATCTTAATCTAAAGTGGACAATCTCGATATTATGCAAAAAAAACAAAAACAAAATGAAACGGCAATTCATATAGAGAGACCCATATATTCTGGTGTATGAGTAAATATCAGAGTGTGAGTGTAAGTGCAGATAAGATGGCATATAAAATGAAACCAATAAAAACAGCGACCACAAATTGACCCCCGACCAAAACAAAACGACAGCACGAAAAAAACATGGTGGATTTTTATGATTAAAATAAAGTAATGAGTTGATCCATATACTCATTCGCTGGCCACAACATTTTACTTGGTTAACTTTAAGATATTAACACAAACGCAGCTTAAATGCCCTTTTTCTTATCTTTGAGATACATTTCCGTCATTAGATTCATATTAACTCAATGCAAAGCATTCCAATGGAGTATGAGATGAAACTGCAAAAAGACTGTAAATATCAATAGATTTCCTATCAGCAGGTGGTCTCAGTGTGGCGATCAAAAGCCTATAGCTACCAGTTCGTGTTAACGTTGATATATGTATGTATGTATGTTACACATTAGGGTGACTGTTAATGGTGAGGAGATTTTTCTATTTGGAGTATATCAGTGCAGTATGATTTATTATGCATATTTATCGGATTAAATCATCTGTTTGTATGTATAAAATTTTTTTGCGTTGATCAAGAACATTGATGTATAATTTCCCCTCACTTCAAGAGGTTATACAAAGCAAAAAAGGGACACATTACATTATGAAGAAGTCAACTCTTATAAAAGCATAAATAAGATAGATAAGATAGAAGACAAGAACTCCCTAATGTAGGCCGCAAACGTTATAAGAACCATGATATCAGGATAAGCTTCTAGAATGTCCGAACTCTCTACATAGAAGATGCTTGCATTAAATTGACGTATGTCTTTGACAAATATTAGGCTGACATTAGCGCCTTACAAAAAATACGTTGTGATGTCCTTGTTGTAGCAAGAAGTGATCCCCAATCAAAACGCAACGCCAAATTTATCACGTGATTAACAATGGAAGGCGTTATATACAGCCTGTGCTAAGTGGTACAAAAATTGCCTCAGTTCGCCATCTAGTTGCAGCCAAAAAACGCACGAGATTAAGTAATGCGCAACATTTTCCAACCAACTTTCATAATAAGTGCAAAAACGCAGCCTAATTTCGATGTTCCTAACAACCAGAATATAAACAAAAAGAGCGTACTTGAGTATAAAAAACCACTCTCCTACAAGTCCTATTATGAAGACGAATGTCGAGTATTTTCTGACGAAAAGGATACTGCATACACAGAAATAAAAATCGCATTCTAAATTTAAATTTTAAATTCTTATTTTTTGCAGAAAAAGTTCTTAAAGATTTAAGTAGGAATAGTACTAATTACACAGTGATACAAATGTGAAGAAAAAAAATATACAGGGGTTCTCATGTAGCATTTCTGTTAGACTGGAGTCCATAGAGTAAAGTGATACTTTTAGTTTTTCTTGGTCACTTCGTTAAGTAATGTTTTTATAGCAAATTAAGTGAAATGGCGATATTCCTAAAATTACAAGTTCCAATATTCATAAGTCTTCTCTTTGTAAACAGATTTCCAAAACCTTACATCTGTTGTCAAGCTATGACTTTCACCTTTTATTGAAAAAAAAGAATTTTGAAAATCGGTTAAAAAATAGTGAGACGGCGGCTGTTTAAGTAAAACAACCCCGAAAAAAATTGCGAATTCTCATTTTCCCAACGCTCTCAGTTGATCCGGAAGCAGCGCAATGTATATTTTTTATTTTTGTATTATGCTATATTAGAGTAGCTTTCTAAAATAGGTAAGTTTATAAGAATCGGTGGAAAAATGAATGAGTTATACATTGCGCTGCTTCATGATCAACTGAGAGCGTTGGGAAAATGAAAATTCGCAATTTTTTTTCGGGGTTGTTTTGCTTAAACAGCCGCCGTTTCACTATTTTTTAACCGATTTTCAAAATTATTTTTTTTAATAAAAGGTGAAAGTCATAGCTTGACAACAGATGTAAGGTTTTGGAAATCTGTTTACAAAGAGAAGACTTATGAATTTTGGAACTTGTAATTTTAGGAATATCGCCATTTCACTTAATTTGCTATAAAAACATTACTTAACGAAGTGACCGAGAAAAACTAAAAGTATCACTTTACTCTATGGACTCCAGTCTAACAGAAATGCTACATGAGAACCCCTGTATATTTTGTGTGTAGCACAGTGTTATTCTTGGAACAAGTAAAAAACGGGATATGTTCAAAAATGTAAGCGTAGAAATGATTAAAATATGAATGAAATTCTCGAATCAAGTACGTACCAACTTAATTGAAGAATTTTAAGTACGAACTTGTCCATTGTCAAGTAAAAAATTCTTAGATTTATTCTCAAATCAGAATTTATCTGACTTAAAGTTAGAATACAAAATCTTACAAAATTTGTTCTCCCCACAATTAATTCGCATTCTAAATTAAGGTTTAAAATTCTTATTTTTTGCAAAAATCATACTTGAATTTAAGTACAAATTCTCCATTTAAGAATGAAAATCTTAAGAGCTTGTGTGAATGAAGTAACGTGCGATCTTTATTGATGCCATTTTCGCACCAGTGTGTTTTGACTTCTTAGTTATTTCGTGGAGATTATAACACATAAGGTTTGTAATGATAGTAAAAAAGCAAAGCAAAAGGGTACTGATTAGATAGTTTAGCAACTATCTAATTAACTATCCTCATATTATTTAATAAAAATCAAGCCTCATAAGGCTTAATGTCATCTATAATAAGGAATTCTACACTTAAATATCAAGCGCCCCCAGGCTTAATGTCATCTAAAGTTAAGAACTCTACACTTCAAAATCAAGCCCAAGTAGGTATAAGGACATCTACAATTAATTGTATACTTAAAAATCAAGCCCTCAAGCGCCACCAGGCTTAATGACATCTACATTTAAGAATTCGACACTTAAAACTCAAGCCATACTAGGCTTAATGAGTTCTACAAATAAGAATTCCAGACTAAGATTTTCCGTTCTTGGATCAAGCATTCCGTACTTGATTTTAGTACTTAACGTACTTTTGACACCGCTACGGCATGATTTAAGTACGGAATACTTGATTATTTTTTTGAGTGTAGTAACGCGTGCTGTGAGGGAATGATAAAAGGAGGAGATGAGAAAAACAAACTGAGAGAGAGAAATGAAGATATCGCAAAGTATATGTACAGAGGTGGCTCCTACTATAGCTTGGTGCTCGATCACTGTCACAGCCATCAATGTTCATTGACCGAAGGCCACTTGATGTTGCCGCTCTATTTATCTTACTATCGGCAAGCCTAATAAGAACTTCTCGGATTCATCGTAAGGTCCAATTATGGGTGTCTAAGACAGTGATATACATCCCATAGCCTCGCAAGGCTGTATCGTCAATTCACGCGTACACAAATGTTTTGTTTGATTTAAAACAGTCAGTATCTGCTTGACTATTATGAAAGCAGCATCATACACGCTTGTCTCGCATTCAACTCAGAAACGGACACAAGTACAGACAGAGGAACAATGTTCAACGATTGTTAGGAAAGCATACCTTTTACCATGTATTATTTGACAGCATAATGTTATGTGCGTGCGTTCTGTTATGACTACCACTGGTCAAATTTACACAAGTCCGAGAAACTCTCCCATATCTCATACATGGGATGCAAAGGAAATCTAAAATGGGAAGTAGTATAGGGATAGAGGTGGTGAACAAAATCATACCATAATGTTATGTGCGTGCGTTCCGTTATGACTACTCTTGGTCAAAAAGTATTAGGGTGTTAATTTAGTATAGAGTTGTTGTTAAGTATTTTTTTTTCATTGTTTTTTACCTATAACATAACAGAGGCGCCTCTGGTTTGCCAACCCAGCAAATTCTTTACAAAGTCATTCAGCTTTTTTTTACGCTCCTTCTGTTGTTTGGTGAAATTGTCTAATTCCACTAAGCACAAGTCAATCATTTGTTAATCAAATTGTTATTTATTGATATTTCTGTGTTTGGATTTCTGAATTCCTTTCCAATACGAAAATTTGCCATTTTTGTATTTATACACTTCAAGTTTTTCTCTTTCTTTTCGCTCACTCCAACTCTTGCATTACTGTTGAAAATTTACTAATGAATTAAATTACTTTGATATGATTTTCTTAAAATTGGAGTGCGGATATTCAAATCTGAAATATCTATGAGATTGCAATAATCGACGGTATTGAATGGATGGATAGATGGATGGGCTTGCTTGTTCGCAATGATGTTTTGTTTGCTCCAATGTGAGTGTGATTGATTGATGCGAACATCGATGTGTGTTCATTTCATTAATCTCATGTACAGGTAAACGAATGATGAGAAATCAGTTTCCTTGTAGCAGCCGAATGGATGTGTATATGAAAATTTTTTGTGATAGGTATACTGTAGCATAAGATTGGCAGGATGGTTTTTTACAGAGTTATTATGGTTTGGAAAAATTTATTCTATATTCAGAGCATTAAGAACATTATTAATATGCATTTTCTTTCCATATTATGTTTTTGTTTTGTTAACATTTTACTTTAATGATATGCAAATCATTGCAACGCGCGAATAAGTTGTTGTTGTATATCTGCTATCTTTTACATTTCATTTACAAGTTAATAAATATGTCATATTAGCTATATGTTAAGTTTATTTTAGCGTTTTACTTTTAATTGTCCAATTATTTAAATAAGATAAAATATGTCTTAATGAAATTGACATATCTTTATTGACTTTCATAAAACAAATCAACCGCATAACATAAGCTAGTCAAATCGCATACAACATTTACGCTGATAACAACTTGGAAGTGATTGTATTGAATGTATTCAGTAAGAGTTGCTGTTATGAAATTATTTTTTAATTGGTACATAATTCCTAAATGGTAATAATGGTGCGATATACCACCTAGTAATCACGGAAATGCTCACTTAAATCGCAGCTATTTTGAAACACAGTTATTAGAGACAAATTGCGACCTGCGGTAGTGCCTTGTAATGTGCTGTAAGTATGTGCCAGCAATGCGTTCTTATAGAATGGGAAATTGTGGGTCGGGAGCCCTCAGATACATGGTCGTAAAGAAAACGTGAGGAAAGAGCGAATATCCGAAGAGTCCTGGCATATAATTAAAATATTCAAGTACACCAAACCTGGCAAGAACTCGTGGTGCCAAAATTCAGCTTCAGCATGTCACAATGTGATTGATAGGCAAGTGAAGCGCAATAGACAATCGCATATAGACTGACAACATCAGCAGGGAAACGCAAAGCGAGGTTGAGAGTCGGTGAAATGTGCAGACCTATAAAAAATTTAAAACAGGCCATACAACCAGAACCAGACACTACTGAGGAAGAATAGGTTAAGGTTTAAGCCACATATAGCCACATGATTTCGGTAAATGCCCAACAGCTACGAAGGAAGAGCAGATTGTATATCTGTGGAGGATATCGTAAACTCAATTAACATCCTTAAGTGTAACAAATCACCAGTGCTAATGTAATTGCAGCCGAGTTACTGTAAATGAAACCAGAACCAGAGACAACCGCGGAAGAATATTTTAAGATTTGGGCGGACCACTATAGCCACATGTTTTCGGGAAATGTCCAACACCTACGTAGAAAGAGAATATGTGTAGATGGATATCGTAAACTTACGACGTCGTCATACAGCTCATACAGCTCATGGTTCATTCGACGATGGCACTCGCCGTTAACGATGATAGTTCCAATTTTTTTGAAGTATTTTTCTCTTGTGTCATTACCCTGGACTCTGCGCTGTATAGCCAGACAGATAGGATCAGTGTCTGGTAGAGTGGAATCTTTGTTCTTCGAGAGAGATGGTTTTGTCATTAAATCGCTTGCTTAACACATAGTAGCAGCGGTTTGCAATCAATACTTGTCTCATGATTTCCAGGCTGTCATTTTTTAGGGTCACGTTTTGCAAATGGCCCCCTATTTAAAATTTGTGGACTAGACAGATGTAGAATACATGTGAACAAGCCATGGAGCGAAACATTCCCCAAGAACGCGGAATAATCGTGTCTTTCAGTCCGCAAATTCCGTCGCCGATTCCACGCGTTTAACCTACACCCAAGCCATCAATTGTGACGGCGCCCATTTGGCAGATAGTTGATTGGAGTAGGCTGTGGCTATCTCAGCAGAATGCAGCTATGCGGTGTCATGCTCATTTTGCGTTTCGTTATAATTATGGCGTGTGTATTTTGTCTGCAACTAGAGTGTTCAAAACCAAAACCGTTTAACCGGATTATTTTTCGAAACCCTATGTCGGTTTTTCCAAAAACGCAAATTGCGAATACACGATTTGGTTCCGGTTTTCTCTCACCTTCATATGAAAACCTTTAATTAAAGTTATCTCCTGAAATAACCACCCAATCGAAAAAAGAAGCTTAACTTGTGATCTCTAGCTGTGAATTCACTAAGTTATAGTTGGGATCTCACTTTGAAATGAGTGAAAAGCCTTCGAAATCCTTTACCACGTCCTTGACGCTTGAGACATGCTTTCCATCAATTACCATGTGCTCAATCTGGTTTCTTGTCTTTTGATCAGGGATATCCAGGATGCCCTACGGTTTGGAGGGTATATATCATTTGATACGACCCAAAAGTGTAACACATAGAAGAAGTCACTTAAGACCCTAAGTTTCTTTGAACTATATTCGATTCATGACTTTTTAAGTCGTTTGAGCCATGTCCGTCTGTCTGCCCGACTGTCCGGCTGGTACGCACAATAACTTTCGAAAGACGAAACCAAATATTTTGAAACTTTGTGCGAGTTAATATTTCCCCAAAATTACATACGGTTTTGAAAATGGGCTACATTGGCTACGCCCCTTCAGGTACCTCTCACCATAGAGATCGAGAAATAATATCAAATCAGCCAATGCAATCGTGCTCAAATTATGTAGTTAGTAAATCTAAATAAGGATAAAGTTTTGGAGAAAAAACTGGAAGTCTTGCCCTTCTCTTCTGGTACCTCCCATACAAATGTACCATTCCAATATACTAGAAAATTTTATGTTTTACTGAGGGTGAGGGTATATGTAAGTCGGTTTTCCCAACTGTTTCTTTCTTAGTGTTTTTTTTTTGTCTTTCTTTGTGTTTTCATAATAATTTTTGTATTTAAGGAGAGTGGCTTAATAGGCCACCGTGCCCGCTCTTAGTTTCTTGGGACTACCAACGCCACTAAGAGATCCATTGTGTTGAGCTTCAGTAACTTCTGCTACCTACTTCACATATGAGTTCCTCAACATTACCCCTTTTCACATTTGAACATTCGTTCAGTGGTACTGCCCGTGGAACATTAAACGTTGTGAGCTGCTTGGGGACCTCCGCAGAGAGATTCTGGTTATTCCCAAGTGAATAACGATATACAAACCTAAATGATAATAGAGACGACTGAGACAGGAATTGAACCATGGACCTCCTACATGATAGTCGCGTGTTCTAACCACCATGCCACAACTGGCCCCATACAACTTGATACAGAGAATAAATATAAAATAAAAATTTAATAATGTATCAACTTATTAGCATATCAAAAATTTATACTGCGCACCTTAATAAATTGCAGCTCACATATTCGCCGTTAGTTACACGCTTAGTGATCGATTGGCAAGCGGTAGATCAAGTCAGTCATTCAGTCATTGGAATTATCTACAATATGCACGAAGTGTTAAGAATTGCTACAACTTGTCTAACATAAAAATAACATGTCAAAATAAAACAATACAAAAATACAGATTTACAATACATAAACATATATGAATGTGTAAACTTATATACAGATACATATATCAAACAAAAAATTGTATCTGTAATATTTTTTATATTTATTTTTTATTTTATTATCTTTTCTAAATCGTTTTACAACAAATAACATTTTGCTTAACAATAACATAAAGAAAAGATGGCGAGAAAACAAAAAAAAACGTTATCTGCTTAAAAATACATAATTTTCGAGAGAAAAAAAAAATAAACAATCAAATTTGATGATTTTAAAATGTAAAACAAAAATATTTACAATAATATGAGAGCTGTAAAGCTATAAAAGACCAATAAAATGTTACTGCATTACTAGATTTACATTATCTAATGACTACTAAATGTAATATTTATCTTAATACGAAATCTCTGAACTTGATTTTAAAAGGGGTTTAAATGAACGCCAAGGTTAACTGTCGGGTTCATTAAAAATGCAAGACATTATTAAATAAAAAATATAAAAAAATAAGTTTTGATTTTTATATGAAATCTATATCTATATATATATTTAAATAGTATTTTCAAATATTATAAATATATTCAATTTAAATATATAACAAGAAAACGAGGGCTGTTCAGTAAGTATGTAAAAGATGTGCAAGAATCTTATCAAGTGTCCGTCTTATGTTTAAGAACACATCATATAATATATTTAACAATTTTTCATTGCATACCGTAATGTTGCAAAATGAATCACCACAAAATATTAAAAATTTATACAATTCATTACATTTTCACAAACAATGCACATTTTACATATCTCAGAGAAAAAAAGCATTGCAAAATTTTTACCAAAAAATTCATGTTGCAAAGCGAACAAATCTGGCGCGTCCTGAATATTTCATAAAGCAAAATATTTGTTCATAAAACAACCTAAATTATTAAAGACAGTTTGAGCATTTAGCATTCGTACAAAATTTTAACACATATAGTAAAACATTTTACACCTTATTGTATCACATGGCTGCCTACCACACTGTTCACCAATTGTATAAATATGCTTATCTGCTGCATTTTTGTTCACATTAATTTTATGACAAAATTATATATGATATTTTTTTTTTGTGTGCTAAACAAAATATATATCATTTCATTGTTGTTGCTGCCGGCTGATGATTTTCACGCGCACATTTGATGAAAATGAAACATTTTGCGGTTTTGTCATTTTGTTATGTCTCACTATCATTTAGATTGTGTCAAACATAAAAATATTGAAATAATATGTATGTATTTTGTTTTTATTATGATTTGCTAGTTTTTTTTTTTTTAATGTGTACCAATGTCTGTGTGGTTATGTGTTTACACATGTGCACGTGTTTATGCGAAAGTACAAGCATATGTATGTTTTTAATAAATCTGAAATTTATCATTGTCTTTCACTCTCTATATTTCATTTAATGAACATTTGTTGTCATTTGCAAAACGTTTTATGCGCTATAGAGGAAAAGAAATCTCGGACATATTTCAGAAATGAATTCATTATATTTGAAGCATAGCGCCGCCACAACAAATGGACAATCAAACACATTGACCAACTGGCAGTTGGTCGGTTTGTCACCTTAGATTATGGCCGCTGCAGTGCAACAAGTAGTATGAATGAGTGTGTGATGTTATGGCAGTAGCGTAGAAATATATTTTGTTATGTTACAAACGATTTTTGTAGTGGTAATCAGAAGAAATTCTATACTTTTAAAAAAACCAGCAATACAAATTTTTCTTAATTCTTGTAAAACGAGTCACAAATTGAATAGAATTTTATCTCAATATTCATTAAACTTTCCAGTAATTTCATTTGGAAAAACTTATAGAATTATTGTCAACATGACAAAATAACTTAATTTATTATTATTTTTGATTTTGCAATAAAAATTTGGTTATATATATTAAGAAAGTTTTCATCTCAAATATAATATAAATTTATAAGTTTAACTTTCTTTTCTTGGCAACTTTTGTTGCAACATTTTCACCTGATTACGTATACTTTATCTAAATCTTAATTAATGTATCGTATACGTCTCAAGGCAACCTTGATAACCACTGATGAAAAGTCAAGAAACTATGTTAGATTGATCACGTGGTAATCGGTACCATGGCATCAAGGATAACATTTTATTAGCTATAAATTAATAATATAAATCAATAACTATAACTTTTTTTCTAGTTAACAATTAAAAAATTTGAATTTGTTGTAACATTTTTACCTAATTACGTACACTTTATGCAAATCTTTATTAATGTAGCGTATACGTCGCAAGGCAAAATGATAACTCCAGTTCAAAAGTCAAGAAACCAGATTGATCACGTGGTAATCGATGGAAAACAAATCGCAAGCGTTATGGACGTGCGTGTGATGTGCGGTGCAAATGTTGACTCGCATCAACACGCAGTTGCAGCCAAGGTACGAGCGCGATTAAGTGGAGCCAAAAACGATCGTAACGCAACACAATTGGAGCTAGCCATCACAAAGCAGCATACAACCGATATAGCCTACGTCTACTACAACCAACTGCCTAAATTATTTCAAACAAACCCCATTAATTCTGATATTCCCGACACCTAGTGGCAGCGAATTCTATGACCACTGCTGCAACAACCGTACGAGAAACAAAGTCACATATTGTCAGAGGACATAAGTGATGCATACAAGTCAAAATTGTAGCCATATATAACGGATTGATATATCGAGAAAAGGAGGGACATGAAAGAAAAGAGGAAGCCAAGAAATCGATAATCTCAGGGATATAGGTAAGCCTGAAAGATCTACCTACAGATAAAAAGCAAAGGTTTTGGAACAGAAAGGAAAGGACAGAGATAAATACCTGGACACGAACTCTCAGAGTGTGCTGCCAATATGAAGGTAATACCTTCGTTCTCTGCTTGTTCACGAAGACAATTAAACTTAACTTAATTTCCCTTTGCACCCCATAAATGAGGTATGGGATAGCTTCTCGCGTTGATGTGAATTAACACGGTTTTTATTTTTAGATTCACAACTAACGGCACCTACTTGTTTATCGACGAATGCGAACGTCACTGTTTGAGAATACTGCGAAGTTGCTGTCAACAAGAAGAAAATTTTTTTTTTTTTTTTTTTTTTGTTTAAGATGCCTTGAGCCATGTTTGAACCTGCGATCTCCCGCATGGTAGTCGCGTGTTCTAACCACCATGCCACGGCCGGTCCCACGAAGACAATTACAGGTCTTAAAAATAATAAAGCTGCGGAAGCCGATGGACCGGCAGAGATTTTAAAGGCAGGCGGCGATGAGCTGGTAAACGCGCAAGCACCAGCTCATAAACACGAAATGGCTAAAGGAATACATGCGCGATGATTGGAATCGGAAAGTTTCATGTCCTGTGCTTAACCCTTATGTGAGTGAAAGGGTACCCGGGTACCCTTTTCATTTTCAAGTGAATATATTTAATGGATGCAGATGGTTTACAAGGCTCAAACATTTTGACAACTCATAACTTTTAATTGTTTCTATATTTTCATGGGGGTGGTTTTATTTTATCCCTTTAGAAGAGCGTGGCACAGCGATATTCTTTTTACACCTTTAAAAGAGTGGTAGGGGTACCCCAAAGTAAAATCAATGAAACTACATGAAAAAATATATATTTTTTGGAATAACCTTTTCTGAAGCTTAATTTTGGGAAGATAAAAAATAAATTTGAACGCTGATAATAAACCTTTATGTGACTGACAAAAAAAACACCTTCTCTAGAGTGACCGGGGTACCCGGGTACCCACATACAAATTGTATGAAATTTGGATATTTTTCTCATCGTACTGTATGTAAAATCGATATAAAAAAGCCCCAAAATATAAAAGCATCGTTTTATATCGATTTTACCAACAGTACGATGAGAAAAATGTCTAAATTTCATACAATTTGTATGTGGATACCCGGGTAACCCTGTCTCATAAGGGTTAAGAAAGGCGACCTAAGTTTGTCTACCAACTATCTAGGGCGTTAGTCTTTATCCCATCGCTCAAAAGGTCCTGTCTAGTGTGTTATATGGAAGATATTTACCCTCCGACAGAAATTATAAGATGCTATGGCTGAGCTAAATGCACTTTCACTTGATCCATCCAACGAAGTTGTGGTCGAACCCTCGTGCGTCACCCATTGAGTTTATTGCCAAAGACTTTACGAGCCGGATAATTTTCTTCCGTTCGTACCACGTGTCCAAACCAGTTCACTCGGTCTATTTGAACGCGCTTGGATAAGTTGATGTCGTTGTACAGCTCATAGAGCTCAAGGTTCGTTCGACGACGGTACTCGCTTTTAACGATGATGGGTCCAAATACTTTGTGAAGTATTTTTCTGATATTATTATTTTTGTTTACTGCCAAGGTAGACAAAATCATCTACCACTTAAAATTCCCAACGTTCACTTATTGTTGAAACAAATAACTTCGTTTTGTCCTCATTTATCACCAGACCCACTTCTGCCGACTACTTTTCAATGATAGAAAATTCCGCAGTAACATTCCGCAGTCCATGGCCAATGATGTCTATGTCATCGGAATACGCCAGCAGCATGTAACTTTTGTTAAAGATGGTACTAGTCCTGTTTACTGAAGCTTTCCGCATGATCATCTCCATTACGATGTTAAAAAGGCCCCGCTTGGTAGAAAATAGCTCAGTCAGATTTTTGCCTTTTTTCACTGAAGACTTATGTCAGTCATCCGCAAATTCGTCTTAAAGTAAGTGTTGTGTTGGGGTATTTTTTATAAATTATTTGGGGGATTTTTCAATCCCTAATTGACCACAATAACCCAAAGTGCTTCAGGGCTAATAGGAAAAAATATAACATAGCCATTTTTTACCAAGCGGGGATTTGGACAAGCCGATAGTTTGTCATACGATCTCTAAAACATCATTATGGAGTAATCATCATAATCACATATGTTCACATTTTCCTGGACTGCGGTATGTTACTGCAGCCTTTTCAATCATTATGAAGCATTCGGCAAAAGTAGGTGTGGTTATCAATGAGAGCAAAACCAACATATTTCAACGAACAAGAGGTCTACTCCAGAACGTTGGCAACTATAACTATCAACCTATGCTCCGCTATATGTCAACCTAAGCTCCGCTATAAAAACAAATATTAATGTTTGACTGGAAATCATGAGACGAGTATTGATCGAAAACCGCTGCTACTATGCGCTAAGTAAAGCGATTTAATGACAAAGTCCTTTCTTGACCAACAAAGATCCAACTCCACCAGACACTGTTCCTACCTGTCTTGCTTACAGCGCAGAATCCTGCGTAATGACACAAGCCGATCAATCTAAGCTGGGAGTCCTCGAAAGAAAAATTCTTTGTAAAATATTTGGAACCATCATCGTTAACGGCGAGTACCGTCGAATGAGCCGTGACCTGTATACCAACATCAACGTAGTCAAGCGCGCTTAAAAAGACAGAATTAGCTGGCGTGGATACGTTGTAATAATGGATTCAACCGCTTCAACCGAAAAGTTTTTGGCAATAAAATGGCGGTGGCGGAGGAAGGAGCAACCAAAACTTCGTTGGGTGGATCAATTGAATGAGCTGTTATCTTAATTTGGTGTCACGAACTATCACGGAGCGCAAAAGATCGAAGCGCTGTGAATTATTTTCTAATACGTGCGGCTTCTGCTACCAATTAAGGAGATGAAAAAAAATCGTCCCAATGCTATTTGATGTTAATTTCACAATATGTGGTGCCAGAGAGAGAGAGGGGGAGCTTCGAGAAAGCTTGGTTTGTCCATTTTTGTTGTACTTGCTATAACTCTAAAGCATTCCGCATGACTATTCAAATTTTTTATAAAAGTTATTAACAACGAATTAAAAGCTAATATGTGAAAATGTCGTATATCCAAGAATAAAATAATTTAACATTGAAAGAATAGGATTTTTTCACGTCGAGATCAAAATTTTTCGGGATTCAATTGGCAGAGACTTCCAAAAAGGTCGTAGAACGCCAAACAATGTCCGAGCATCAGCATGTCCCATGATGTAAATAATATCATTTTCTCGTTTGTATGAAATACACTTATTGTATGGAAATCAACAATAGCAGTATTGCATTTTGTCACATTTCTATTCGAACCATCGTGATAGCATAATATCAATGTAATTTTGGGTATGAGATTTTATGTCAAAGCCGTTAATGAAATTAAAATTTACCTTTTGTTCTGCTACATGAAAGTAAGAGCAGAGAATTCTGTGTGTGTTTTACATCTTGTATGACCTTGATGTCTGACCAGCTGGTGAGCTCAACCCTACAAGAATATACTACAATGACGCAGTTAAGCTCCGCATCTTGTCCTAGCTTTGGAATAATTAGAGGTTTATTGTGGCACATGCATCTCCAACAAAACTATTGCCTCGACTGCATGTACAAACGGCATCAGAAATACTTATCTACTAACAGAGTGCTAATTTATAATTCTGCCATCTTTCAGCTTGGAACAAATTTCCCCCACACGACTGGCATCATTTATCCGTGTTTCACCATATTTCGATCGATTAACATGTAGCAACGTCATTGGACGCAGCTCCTCCTAACATTACTAACGCCAATATCATCTGCAGTAATTATGACTTTTTAAACTTTTTCAGACTCTATACCTCCGAATATTTATGGGTTTTTATTACCGTTCCATGTCCGAAGACCCGGCATTGACCGGGATATATAGTCCATATTCATTCCTGAGTCAAATTTTTATAAGCGTATATAGTGTGCTAAATATGTACGGAGTTCCCAGAAGGGTTTTGGCGAAGATTTCGGATATCTGGGGTTAAACCTACTTTTATAAGATTGTTAATCTGACAAATTTAAATAGCCTGCAGTTTCCCGTTTGCGAGTTATAAGAGAAATATAAATGATATTGTTTATAGTTCGGTTTAAGATCGTTTCTACGATTGATCATACCATCTTAAATAATAAATAATAGCCAATAGAAACGATTCTAAACCGAACTATGACAACATCATAGATAACTACAGATCAACAAAAAAAAAACAAAACAAGAGAAAGAAACGTAATTTTTTTTTTTTTTTAAATTTCGATTATATGGAAGGTACGGGAATGGGTGGGTCTATTCTGACTATTTACAATCCATAGTTTCATTTAGAGAACTTTTACATCTTGTAAATTCCCATAAGGATCAGTTAAGGTTTTACACGAGTTATCGTCCCACCATTCAGTATCTAATTATATAGACCCTCACTCCTAAGGGTGAGGGTACAAATTAGGGTGATCAATTATTCGGGTTTTTGCGAAAACCGGTTTTCGAATTATTCGAAAAATGGCATTTAAAAAAAACCGGTTGCTTTTTTTGAAATTCACAAAAAACCGGATAATCCGGTTTTTCAAAATTATGCCAAATAACAAATTAAAACACAATTTTTTACAAAAATTTTATTAAAAAATAACAGAAAACAAATCAATTATACCTACAAAAAGTAAACTTTTAGTTTAATTATAATTACAATGCAAAACATTAGTGAGAGCAGTTTGTTATTTTAACAAAGACAAACGAAACAAAACAATTAATTTGTAAATAATTGATAATATATAAATATATTTAATTTAATCTTTAGTTTTACCTCAAGTAACATTTATAATATGATACAATTTAAGTGCTTGGGTGTATACCTATTTTTTCTTTGGTTTTTATAAAACTTGACATTGAAAATGCCCTTTCACTCAGTGTACTATTTGGACTTATAGTGTACAAGGCGTTTAATAATCTGACAAGGTTTTGAGTCGTTTTGCCGCTCTTATCCATATATAAAAAATCAAAAATCAATTTAAATGAGAGTATTCAGGGTTTGAACACGTCGTTCTGATATACGTCTTTTGAAAATTGCATATAAATTTATTGATAATTGGTTTTGAATTGTTGAAAAGTGTTAAAGTAAAAATTTAAAAATACCTTCAGCATCAGCTAAAGTCGAAGAGTTTGCAGAAAGTTTTTGTATAGACATTTCCAAAGGTTTAAGGGTGTCACTAAGCACAGACAAAGATGCGATATCATTTTCCCTAAATGGTGTCAGTCCTAACTCCAGTTGAAGCTCCTTATTAAATTGGTATTTTACAAACATTTGTAATTTCTTTCGCTTTTCAGCCGACTTATTAAACATTAAAGATTTATAAAACTAACAATTAGGTTGTTCTTCCGAGACACTGGAAAAAACAAGTACGAGAACACATTTAACACAATTATGAATAAATTTAAATAAAAAATATCGAATGCCAAAAAACCGAGATTCGACAAAAAAATAACCGGATTATTCGATATTCGAAAAATAGGGATTTAAAAAAAACCGACGGTTTTTATGAGTGAAAAAAACCGAGTAGCCGGTTTTTGAGAACCGAACTGATCACCCTAGTACAAATGTAGTGAAAATACTGATACTGATGATAAAAATTATTCACACGCATCCGCCATTATCTTGCTTGCAGATTGAACTCCATTCATTTTCTTTTGACGTGACTCTTCCATTCCATGCCACTTCCACTGAAATGTTCCTATGTACATATCTGATGGATAGTGGTGGTCAATGCCCCACCCATTGTTACGAATCAACGCAAAAACTCAGCTTTATTGCAGGGAAAAATTGTCAAACAGTCTATATAACAATTTCTCTCCGCTGTTTTTGGTCAATTGTGACTAAACGCGGCATCCATCTTGGGCACAGCTTCCTTAATTGGTCGACCACTACGGTATTCGACTTGGCATCTCGATCGGCAGCGTTTTATAGTCGTAAGAGTTGATTATAGTCAGCCAGAGTTGATTGTATCTAGGCTTTTATATTAGCTGGACTAAGACTTTCAAATGAAATGTTTAATTTAGATAACAATGATCAATTGTTTCTTGTTTACAATATCACTAAAATCATTTATTTTTGATGGCTGAGAAAAAATAGAATACCGAACAACGTGAAATAGGTTGCTGCTTTTTACCAAAGTTATATTTTTTTAAATACTAGCCGAACACCTACAAGTCACAACATCTAGTTGATATAACATGTTTATAGATTTACGGCCTTATTCATAAAAACTTATAAGAGGTTTATAAAGCATTTTTAAGCAATTTTCGAGAAAACAATATTCATAAACGATTCACATCTTCAATAAGTTAAAGTAGGGTTGTCTCTACTTTAAGCATGCTATAACTTAACGTTTGTACAATTTATTGTATATTTATGAATTTGAGGTCTTTATTGTGAGTTTTTCGGCATTTTTCCTACTGAAAAGAGTTGTTGCATGCATTCATTGTGTAGGAAATTTTCTTCTTAATCAGTGCGCACATAGAAAAGTACCTAAATAGACACTTTTCATTCATGAATACCATTTTGAAAAATATTTCTCCAAAATTCTTTAAAAATAATTTGTAAATAATGAAATAATATTCGTGATGTATAAACAATCAAAACAAGGAAACAATGTAACCGGTATCCGATTATAATTTTAACATGAGGAAAAGAAAATCAAATTTTTTAATATTGTTTTTATTTTAACGTTCTTATCATCATGAGAATCGTAGTCAATGAAAAATTGTGCTACAAGTATGTTTATAGTTATTATAAGTGCAAATACATATTTGGTATCCGATTATAAAGCTTTTGTATACGATTATAAAGCTGTTTATACCATCACCCTTAGGGATGAGGGTATATATCATTTGATACGAAAAAAAGTGTAACGCATTAAAGGAGACGAGTTAGACCCCAAGTATCTTAAGACCAAATTCGTTTCAGAACTTTTTAAGAAGAATGAGCTATGTCCGTCTGTCTGGCTGGTCAGCAGGATAACTCGAGTAATCCTAAACGGATCGGTATGAAAATTTACCAGTATCAATATTTTTCAAAACGAACTTATGGGATTGTAAATGGGCTGAATAGCCCCACCCCTTCTGGTACCTCCCATACAAAATTACCTATTTTTGGAAAATTAATATTTCTTCCATAACTTCCAAACGGACAACCGGAGGATGTTTGAATTTGGCCAGTTTATTTACCTTGCAAAAGTAGACAAACCCTAAGAAAACCGAAACCTTTGCCCCACCCATTCTGGTACCACCCATACAAATGACCTAATTGACCCTCATACTTTTACATACATATCTTTTTTGTTAGTAAATTGAATTCTCTAACATTTTGCGTGTGATGTTCGCTTATGAAAAGTTGAATTAGGAATGAATATGGACTATATCGGTTCACGCCTTCTGGTACCTCCCATACAAAATTACCTATTTTTGGAAAATTAATATTTCTCCCATAACTTCCCAACGGACACTTGGGGGGTAATGAATATTCGTCAATACATTTTTGTCGTGATAGGAGGTGAAACCTCAGAGAGCCTAACTATTTGACACACCCCTTCTGGTACCTCCCATACAAATGACCGAACCCACCCCCAGAGTGTCACATACATATCTTTTTTGTAAGTAAAGTGAATTCACTCAAATTTTGCGTATGATGTTCGCTTGTGAAAATTAGACTCAGGAATGAAGATGGACTAAATCGGTTCACGCCTTCTGGTACCTCCCATACAAAATTACCTATTTTTGGAAAATTAATATTTCTCCCATAACTTCCAAACGGACACTTGCGGGGTAATGAAAATTGGTCGGTAAATTTATCTTCTGATAGAAGGCAAAACCTCAGAAAACCTAACTATTTGGCAAACTCCTGTTGATACCTCCCATACAAATGACCGAACCCACCCCCATAGTACATATCTTTTTTGCAAGTACACTGAATTCAGTAAAATTTTGCGTAAGGTGTACGGTTATGAAGATTTTAATCAGAAATGAATATGGACTTTATCGGATAACCCCTTCTGGTACCTCCCATACAAAATGACTTTGTTTGAAAAATTAATATTTCTCCTATAACTTATAAACCGGCACCTGGGGGGATAATCAAATTTGGTCAGTTAATTTTTCTTGTAATAGGAAGCAAAGCCTCAGCAACCCAAACTATTTGGCACACCCCTTTTGGTACCTCCTATATAAATATATGGGATATTTCCCCTTTTACATACGAAAAAAGTCAGACACGTTGTGCTGCCCCTAATTCTACCTTGTGTACAAATAGGAAACATTTTGTATGTTTTTGCTCTACATGCAGATAAAAAATAATACATAAGTAATTTTATTTTAAAAATCTATTAATTTCAATAACTCAAGACTTAAACAATATTTTATATTGGGTGATGGTATTTATCAGTCAGTTTACCTGACTGAAATTTCTGTACTGGTTTTGTACATCATTAACGACCAATAACAGTCGGCGTTGCCACCTGAACACATAAAGCTAAAGTACTGATAAACAACGTTTATGAATACAATTTCTTATTAAAGGCTTGTTAGAGCTATAGAATACTTTAGCTAGAGAACGCTTCATACCTACTTTAGAATTTTTTTTATGAATATGGCGGTTAATATATATCTTAACTAAGTCGATCTATTTAACTTATCATCAGAGCGTTGTTGGCCTTTTTGCATGGGACTTTAATAAGAGTTTTCATATAAGCATAACTAAAAACTACAGATTTATAAGAATTCAACTATTTTGTACATATGTAAATATCTGGACCAGATATAAATATTACTAAAAAATATATATATTTATTCTCTCCTATGGTCGCACTAAAAATTGTCAATTCTACTCAAAAGTCTTAAGTTTCGATCTAAAACTGAAATATGCCTCCATGCCCATAACTTACCTAATTTGCTAACCAAATCATTAATGATATGTCGGTTTTCACATTCGTTCCTATGTTTAACAACCCAAAAAAATCTCTGTTTATGGCCACAAATGAAAACATCGATGTTTTCTCACCTCTGTCTCAAATGATGCGTTTCATCATAAATTAATTAAATCAACATAAGAGTTTATATATAAAAATAAAAAAAACCGAAAATATAAAATGCATTTGAGAGATCTACTATTTAGATTTCGTATACGTAAGTATCGCTAAAGTGAGTAAACCACAACAAAGTCGTCTTATGTTTTGTTGCCTAAAGGAAACTTAAAAATTTATATCTTTTTAATTATTCTCTTTTTTCACTTAAAGATAAAAAAACATTTAACGCATTCTGTGTTCATAAAATAGGTTTTTGGTGGTTTCTATTTTATAAGTTTTGTTTTATGTTTGAAAAGAAAAATTAACGAAAAATTATGTTGAACTATTACCTTATTTATGTTGCAACTTAATATCGTACACAGTCTAGTCTGTCCATCATTTCTCTCTCCCTGGGCATATGACAGTTTGTGGTTCAATGTCTGGCATTTCGAGTTTTTTTTCGTTCGTTTTATTTTGTTTGTGTGCCTGACTGCGTGTGGAGAGTGGCTGACAGTGATGCTGGGGATGGGTGGTGGTGGTGGTGGCTATGGGACGTTGATGCTTGCTAGGTTCTATAAGCTTTCAATATGTGTCGAGCGGCGAATATGTGTCCGTCCATTTCGTTTGTCTATGAATTTGTCTGTATGGAAGTAGTCTGTCTATCTGTCAGTTTGGCCATTTGACTAAATGCTGTGTGTTTGGTGGAGACCAACGACCGCAGCGTTTCAAAGGTATCCAATACTATACTATGCTTAGTTTTCTCTGCGACGTTGTCAACGTTTTTCTTTAGTTTTTAAGTTAATCTCTTAATTTATTTTTATGATGTTTTTTTTTGCGTTCAGTTCGATATTTGGATTTGTCTATTTGCATTTGTATTCTTTTTTTGTTATGTGTTTATATTAGTTGTCAATTTGTTTTGGAAATTATCATTGGCAAGTAAAAATATTGTATAAAATAAAAAGCTGACAAAATATTTTTGACAGTTTGCAAACATATGCGAACTTAAAGTTCAATACTAAGAGCCAGTGTGGAAATTTATGTGTGTGTTCAGTTCATCTTAAATACATATACACGAAATTATATACATGAATGAATTCTCATATGACACGTTATGCCTATTTGTATTAATTTATATTGTTTGCGTTGAAAATGGAACAAGTTAATAAATAAAATTTTAAATAAATTTTCGTTTTTGGTTTGGATTAAAGCGATAAGAAGATGCAATGGTCAGCTATAGGTCGCTGAATGATGCGAGTATATATTTATTAAAACAAGTGGGCAGGTGTCAAAGTGGGCAGAACCAAAATGACGCGTTGGTTTTTTATAGGTAGTTACTATATTCATTATACCCTACAATACAGGATTCGTTGTTTTAAATTTTGTTCAATAAATATGCTCATTTCTAGCTATTACAATTCGAGAGAGACCGAGTTTATAAAAGTTTGGCTATCATTGGTTGAAACGGGTTGAATCTAATTAAAACTTTTTGTAAAATTAGAAGGGACCTAATTAACAAAACACATAAATTTGTAAAATTTTTTATTTTTTAACATAATCTCCTTTTAGCGCGATACACTCTTCGGACTGATATTAAATAACTTCGATGTCGAAAATTACAACATAGTGAGCAAAACATATTAAAATAACAGAACAGTTCTTCACCTACCGGCTAACTTTGTTTCAAGTTCGGTTACAAATAAAGATTTTACAAAGGTGTTGATTTCTACCAACATTTTCTACCAATATACCTCATATTGTATAGGTCACGGATGAACAGAGTGAAGGGTATATTAATTTTGTTCTTCCATTTGTAAGGCCCATAAGGAGGCGTGGTAGGTATGACAATATATATGGGTATTTCCTGGCGTTGCGGATGCACGCTTTTTTTTCTTATTTTGTAGTTTTCTCGAAAAGTTTTAATATTTTGAAGATTATTTTTATATTAAAAAATGTAGTTTTTTGACAGTACTATAATGTTCTTTTAATAAAACTTTACTTAAAATGTTGTATTCAAAATTATGACTAAAACAAAGGACGTTACGGACACACACAAATTTTCACAGCAACTTGAAGTGTCTATAAAAGTTTGTGAAATTTAGCGAAATTTCTTATGTGATCAGTATATTCTTAACTTAATTTCCCTTTGCACCCCATGAATGAGGTATGGGATAGCTTCTCGCGTTGTTGTGAATTAACACGCTTTCTATTTTTAAGATTCACAACTAACGGCACCTACTTGTTTATCGACGAATGCGAACGTCACTGTTTGAGAAGCTCTTACTAGACACTTAATACTGCGAAGTTGCTGTCAACAACATTCGAGGGGAGCCGACAATGAAAAAAAAATGTTTTTAAGATGACTGGAGCCAGGTTTGAACCTGCGATCTCCGGCATGGTAGTCGCGTGTTCTAACCACTATGCCACGGCCGGTCCCATCAGTATATTCTCCTTTGTAAAATAAAGAAGACATGTTGGGGTTTTATAAACAACTTACATCACACTTAAAAAAAGTTTACCTTTTTTGCAACTTCAGTCAAAATGTGCGTTGCGCACTTATAAGTCAGTTACGCGGATAAATATGAACCGATTTTAAGTTTCTCAGCGGATTTGGAAAGAAGAGACTTTTCAACGATAAATAAAGTTTGTTTTGTTAAAGTTCAATAAATTCATTATATAAGTACAAAAACAACAAGTTAAAAATATAGAATTTTTTATAAAACCGTCCGTCCTTCCCTGGAAATACCCATATATAAATGATCAGCATCGAAATCTGAGTCGATTTAAAGGTGACCGTCTGTCTGTCTGACTGTCTCCGCGATTACAGCTGCAGTTTAAGAGATATCGAGCTGAAATTTGGAATGCAAGCTTCTATCCTCAAAGCGGAGATTAAGTTCTATCCCTACGATTACAGCTGTATTTTAAGGGCAATCAAGCAGAAATTTTGTATGCAAGCTTCCCTACACTAAGTGGAGGTTAAGTAGTAAGACGAGACCGATCGGTTGAAAACTACTCCCACCTCCCAAACAAAATCCCTCTTTTTGGGGGTGTCCGTATGTCAGTCCCCGCGATTACAGCAGTAATTTAAGAGCAATCAAGCTGAAATATTGTACGCAAGCTTTGTTGCCCTATATAGAGGTTAAGTTCTAAGATGAGCCCGATCGGTCAAAAACTACTCTACTACTACAAACTCCCCCTTTTTGGGGTCTATCCCTACACTGAGGGAAAAAATTCGTTGCTCCCAAACGAAAAATTAGACAAATGAACTTCGTTTGAAGTTTTCATTTGCCGCAAAACAAAACTTGTTTGCCACAAGTAGTTGTGTCTATTGTGAGAATAAAATAAACGTTTATCGCAAACTCAATATACGTTTGTAACAAACGAACAACGACTACGGCAAACTATTATTTCATTAGTCGTAAACGAAAAACTCTTTTGAGGCAAAATAAAATTTCTTTTGCCACAAATGAAAAGAACGTTGACACAAACTTTTATTTCGTTAGTCGCAAATGGAAAACTCGTTTGTAGCAAAAACAATTGTGTTTGCCTCAAATAAATCCACGTTTGCCACAAATGAAAAACTGGTAAAATCAATCGTTTATTTAGTTTGTCGCAAAAACAATTGTATTTGCCGTAAAATAACTCACTTTTACCACAAAATAAATCCTCGTTTGCTGCAAACATACAAACTCGTTTGTTGCAAACGGTAAACGCCATTGTCCCAATCGGGATTTTTGCTTTACCAAAAATTAAATACCAAATTTTTTTAAATAGGATTTTCATTTATTTTATTATATTTATTTTTTTCACATACATTTGCAATTGGTTAATTTTTTGTTCACTCTGAAGTTCCCAAAAATGATTAAGTGATTCCTTTCCAAAAATATTGTGAATTCCTGAAAAAAAACAATTTAGTAAATGAATAAAATTAACAGACATATTTTAATATCATACCTTTTAGTATACAAATTTGCATTTGTGTCCAGGTGTAGTAGAGAAAAACTGTGACTGTGTTCGAATAAAAGAATTCCATATTCAATAATACGATTAATTCGCTTCTGTCTTTAGGGCCTGCAATAACATAAAAGTGTAATATTTTCATAACCATATCAAAAATAATGAAGTTGCTCTTCAAATTTCATTTGGTGTTCAGCTTCCTGAGAAATAAAATACTTACCCTTTATGTGCAATAGCTTATATATTGTGAAATATATTCATAATATCTTCTTGCGCAAATTCCAAATTATTATTAGCGAATTATAACACCACTGATAGTTCTAACATTTTCTTTAATTTATTATTTAACTCGTCAAAAGTATTAGTTTTTTTACTAGATTGTCTTTTCCATTGAAATTCACTTTTAAGAACATTGTCTTTACATAAAGAAAAAAAACACCGACACGACGCTCAACAAACTGATGTTCACAATTCAACCACAAACATAAAACTAAACACCATAACACTACACGATAGCGATCATTCTGGAACATCTCAATGATTGATACACTCCACTCACTCATTCGTCAGAGGGAACGAACATTCGTTCGGGACTAACGTGGAAGACGTTTGTGCAAAATATAAAACTTTTGTTTAGGAGAGTTGAGAGAACAAAAAGCATGTTCTCTCAACTCTTCTAAACATAAAAGATTTAAATATTCCCCAAAAATCTTCTACGGTTGTCCCAAACGAATGTTCGCTTGCTCTTAGAAATAAGTAACGCTCTTTGTTCTCTCAACTCTCCCAAATATAAAGGTTTTATATTTTGCACAAACGTTTCCCATCGTTGTCCCAAACGAAAAATTAAACGATGTAGGAGTAAACAAATGTTCGTGTACTGTAAAAAAAGCAATGTTGATGGCAACTGTTTCATTTTGCGTCGAATACTTCAACGATTGTGGTAAACGTTAAATTTTCGAAACAAAACAACTTTTTTTGCAGCAAGCGAGCAACAAATGGGTTTTTTTTTGAGTGTACGATTACAGCTGTATTTTAAGGGCAATCAAGCAGAAATTTTGTATGCAAGCTTCCCTACACTAAGTGGAGGACGAGTAGTAAGATGAGACCGATCGGTGAAAAACTACTACCACCTCCCATACAAAATCCCTCTTTTTGGGGGTGTCCGTATGTCAGTCCCCGCGTTTATGGTAGTAATATAAGAGCAATCAAGCTGAAATATCGTATGCAAGCTTCCCTACTGTAAGCAGAGGTTGAGTATTAAGATGAGACAGATCGGTCGAAAACTACTCTCACCTCCCATACAAACTCTCCCTTTTTAGGGTGTGTCACTGCGATTGCAGCCATATTTTAAGAGGTATATAGCTGACATTTTGTACGCAATATTCAATCTTTAGGCGGAGGCTTCTTTCTAAGATAAGCAATGTCGGTCAAAAACAACTCCCACTCTTTTTGGGGTGTTCGCCTAACTGCCCCCGCTAAAATTTAATATGCAAGCATTAATTCTATAATAGGAGCTTATGTTGTAATATGAGCAATATCGAGCGAATACTTCTCCCACCTTCTATACAAACTCCCCCTTTTACGGGGTGTCCGTCTATTTGTTCCTGTAGTTTAAGAGCTTACGGCTGAAATTTGGTATGTAAGCTTCTGTCCAGAAGCGGAGGTTAAGTTCTAAGATAAGCAAGATCGGATTTAAACTACCCCCACATCCCATACAATTTTTGGGGAGTTACAAAATGCATAAAAATATGATCCAACTCACCAACTCATAAACTTATCGGTAAATCGAATAAAATCGATAAAAATTATTGGCAAAAAATGGATGTGTGAAGCTAAAAGTAACGTCCACTTCTCACCAACTTCCCTGTTGTGTGTTACAAAGTTTAATAAAATATAGTTGTAGTGGAAATAACCAGTTTTATCACCATTTTTACAAATGGTGAAGGGTATCTGACCGCCTTACTGGTTTTTTGTTAACTACATACCTTTATATTTTAATAAATCCCAACAAATATTTATCAATATGAATTTTCCCAATTTTTCAGCACAATCTGCACACTTGTAAAAACGCGCCAACGTTGTGTTCGAAAGCTGATTGCTGATAAATTTTGGTCTGCATTTCTTGTGTCTTCTCCAGGAATTGTGATAGTATGAATATCTGGTCGGTCGTGGATTTACTAGGTGTAAAGACACACTTGTAATATGCATAGAAAGATAACGATCGTCATTGACGGTATTGGCGGCTATGATGCCTTTAAAACCGCGCCAAATGGTTACTTGTTGTGGATGCATCAGCATCTCCTTAATGAAGCACAGTGGTCGATCTAGCGTAAGAAAATTATAATCTTAAAACTTCGAAATCTACCATTACCTTCAATGACGAGCGTTACCTTTCCATGCATATTACAAGAGTTACTTTAGATCTAGTAAATATACACTTCGACAAATCCTGAAGAAGACTCAAGAAACGCACGTCGATACCTATCATTTTTTTTCGATTACATAGCTTTATTTGACAGTCCGATACGACAGAAATTATAAGATTATATGGCTGAGTTTGGTAACCCGCTAAGCTGATGCGACTTTGAGGGATGACAATGACTGAATCGAAGTCTTCAGTGAAAATGGGAAAAAATCAGTCTGAGCCATTTTCTACCAAGCGAGGCTTTAGACAAAGAGATAGTCCGTCATCCGAATCCTTTAACATCGTAATGGATGTAATCATGCGGAAGGCTGCAGTAAACAGAAATGGTACCATTTTTAACAAAAGTCACATGCTGCTGGCGTATGCCGTTGACATAGATAGTATTAGCCGTGGGCAGCGGGATGTTACTGCGGCCTTTTCGAGCATTGAGAAGCAGTCGGTAGAAGTGGGTCTGCTGATAAATGAGGATAAAACAAAGTTTTTTGTTTGAACGAACAAAGAGTCTACTCATGTGGAACGCCACCTGAACGATGAAACCTATAACTTTGGAGTGCCAGATTAATTTGTCTACCTCGGCTCCGCCGCAAATAAAATTAATAATGTCAGCCTGGAAATCAAGGGACGGGTATTAATTGTAAACCGCTGCCACTATCCGCAAAGCAGTTCGAAAAGTCTTCGACAATAAACTTGATGGGCGGCGCAGGATGGGCGACCAAAACTTCGTTGGATGAATCAGGTAAAAGAGCTGTTCTTTTAACTTGGTGCGACAAACTATCTACACAGATCAAAAGACCGAAGCGCTTGGAATTCATACTACGTGCGGCTACTGATAGAGGCATTTCTGTTGTTGCTGCTATATAAGAACAAGATGTTTGTTCTGCGAATCACGAACTCTATAAGATACTTCGCTCCACCGGTTTAGGTTCATGAATATATGTTTACCCAGGAATGCCTCGGTAAACCAGAAATAAGAGTGACGATAGAAGGTATTCTTACCGAAATCCTACTTAGTTTGTATAGGGTTCCAAAATTGTACCTTCATGCTTAACAGTGCATAGGAAATTGTTTGGAACTGAGATTATTTTCTGTGGCAGGCAATGTTTTTTCAAATTGGTCCATATCAAATGGAATTAAGTGCTCTTGCGTAGTCAAGTAATAGCATATATATCAAAGATGGTCTGTCGTAAAATTTTACATATGTGACATACATTTGCGACTTATGTAACGTACTTATACAACATGGTAAACCTAACGTCGCAAAACTAAGCCAACCATAAATGAGAAACATATTAGAATTTTTGATTATTAACAACCGACGGCAATAAATATTCGATATTTCGAATAATTTATTAACTATAATTTCTTGACACAATAATTCGATGAGAACAAATATTAATTCTAACAACAACCATAAAAAAAACTCTTAATAATTTGCTACCCTAACCTTATTGACAGCTGCTTTAAATATTGACTTGATCAAAATCTGTAGTTTAATTTGGAAAACATAAAATGGTTACTTGTAATCGCGGTCCTTTATTCAAAACTAACAATACTGTGAGCAACAGTTGTATGTTAGTGAACCAATTTAAGTCTCTTATGAAAATTACACTCTCATTTCCATTTTTGAGCTAGAGTCGATTCGACTGAAGAAGTAATTACCTTGAGGTTTGAGTTATTCCAGGCTGTGCTCTACAGTATATTAGCAATAAGTTACGGCAACTGAAATCTAAATTTAAGATTTTGTGACATATGACGTCACAATATGTTTACACCTTTACATCTGTGCTTTGCGACAGTGGTAAACCAAAAAATGCTTGTGCGAACCATCTCTGATATATTGTGGATAATGTATTCCAACTGATTGTTCAATTATGATTATTAGTGTATTTATTTGATCAATACACAAGTTTCATTCCGTTTCATTTAGTCTATTTAGGTTAAAGTTTTCTGTATATGTGCTGAACTAAACTTGTAAGTATAGTCCCACTTGACATTTATTACGCTTTCTTGCGAAGGTCAGCGCTGGCGGGTTAAAATTGATGGTTTATTCTCATTCTCTTTGTTTTTTTTGTTTATACTCGAACTGAAATAAAAATGTAAACAAATTGAAAACGAAAGAGAATAAGAATTTAATTTCTCATAGGAACATTTGAATATGAAACACGAAAAAACTCCGACTAGCTTCCGAAGGTGGATCCAAAAATAGAAGATTGGCGGATCCAAAAACGGACAATTTTGCTGCCACAAACAAGGCGACGATGTGTCTTTTTTGGTATCTCTTTCGGATCCTTAAACGGACATTTCATCCGCAAACAGTCCGTTTTTTATTCCCTTTGGGCACGTTTCCGGACTTCAATGTCAAGTGGGATGTTTTATAAATAATTTCATTCCAATTCATAGAATAATGATACCACTACAATTGTTATTATTTGTGGAGTCTCACTTATTAGGAATTTCTACGATAATGCCTTATAGCTAGTCTTTATGAAAAGTCTCGGTCATCCATATTTGGTGGAATAATATACATATAAAGGGTGTTTACAAAAATATTTTGCGCGGGTTCTGAATACTTTTGCTATCCCCGATGATTTTTTGTCAACGCAGCGACGATATGCTCTTATAGTTTACTAGCTTAGTCAATTGCTCTAATATTATTTATCTCAGTATTTATTATTTACATGAATACGAGAATTTCCACTATATGTAATTATTGGACATTAAACTTAGCTGCTTACAATCAGTATACAGCGAAACCTCCCTACAGTGGACACTCTCTCAGGCAGACACCTTCCTCTAAAGGATAATTATCAGAAAACTAGGTTTAGATTAAAATTTTCAAAGCATAAACATTCCAGAAGTTGACACTCTCATATGTGGACATTGACACAATTTTTGATGAACTGTGTTGTGTTGGGACCGGCCGTGGCATAGTGGTTAGAACACGCGACTACCATGCGGGAGATCGCAGGTTCAAACTTGCTCCAGTCATCTTAAAAAAAAAATTGTTCTTTCATTGTCGGCTCCCCTCAAATGTTGTTGACAGCAACTTCGCAGTATTAAGTGTCGAGTCAATCGCCGTGTCTAGTAAGAGCTTCTCAAACAGTGACGTTCGCATTCGTCGATAAACAAGTAGGTGCCGTTAGTTATGAATCTTAAAATTGAAAGCGTGTTAATTCACAACTACGCGAGAAGCTATCCCATACCTCATTCATGGGGTGCAAAGGGAAATTAAGTTTTAAGTTTTAAGCGTTGTGGACAGTATCTTGAAAAAATATTAAATATCTTTCAAAGGTTTTCTATTGAAAAATTGTATGTAGCTAACATATTAAAAAATAAAAAATATTTTCTTTCACAATGCACATTAGTCGGCAAAGGGAATTTTCTGATCGTATTATTATATAAAAATAAAATTGTCCAATTTGCACTTATTTTTTGTTTATATATGAAATAAACACTCTAAATAAGAAGAAAAAACAAAAATTTTGTACATGGAATAATTTACCCTTATGTTGTAGCCATTCAAAGTGGACTGATGTTTTGGGTATTCGTCATAAAAAATATTAAGGCAAAATATGGTGAATTTTATATTTCTGTGAATTGAAATAGTCAAGCATTGTACTTAAATTGTGTAAAATTAAACAGAACGTTTTTGTTTCAATGAAATAGGGGGTTTTTAAAGGGATTCACATAAGCTTCAAATTTCTAATGTTTCTGGCAATGTTTCTCTAATGTTAAGAACACGCGTCTACCATGCAGGAGATCCCAGGATCAACACCTGGCTCCGGTCATCTAAATAAAAAATTGTTCTTTCATTGCCGGCCCCCCTGTTGTCAACAGCAACTTGGCAGTATAAGTTTCGAGTCAATCGGCATGTCTAGTTAAAGCTTCTCAAACAGTGACGTTCGCATTGGTTGATAAACAAGTAGGTGCAGTTTGTTGTGAATCTAAAATAGAAAGCGTGTTAATTCACAACAACGCGAGGAGCATCCCATACATCATTCATGTGTAAAGGGAAATTAAGTTTTTTTTTTCTGATATTCATGAAACACAGCACTAAGGGGTCGCTGATTTCGGATTCGGAGTCAGATTTTAAAACAAAACAAAATGGTACATACAAAATTGCGGACATTATTTTCAAAAAATGCTGGAATTCACTTAAACAAAATGTCCGCCTTTCTGATTTTCAAAGTTTGACTCCGGATTCGAAATCAGCGACCCAAAAAACCCCTTTAGTACCATGTTATATCCGCATTGGAAGTCTCTTTCATATTAAGGCCACAGTTTTTACAGAACCGAACAATGTGCCATGGCACAAATTCTAAACAAAATGTTTTTAGATTGCTTTCAGATAATCTGAAACTTGACTAACTCTGCCCGGAAAGGGTTTCCAAAAATTCGATCTCAAAATATTCCTGTTCAATAAAAATATAAAATAAAAAGCAAAATGAATCGCATCAAAATTGGGAATTCCCAGCTTTATTGCCCCAAATGGTTGGCTAGAGAAGTGGCTTAATAGGCAAAACATTAGTTTTAAAAGAGTTTGGGGGGGCTTAGAGAATTTCCTTAGGAGGTGTAGAGATTCTAAAATTTTTTCCCCATTTTTTACGCACACTACTTAAAACACAAATACAATTAATCGAACAATTCTACAATTAAAGTTTTTCCCAACACTTGTATATTTTATGTTCTGTTTATTCATCATTGCTAGAACAATGTCAGATAACATGAAGGAAGTTTTGGAAGGAAGGAAGCCGAAAGCATCGTCAAAAATAGAAAAACAGTGCCTTGGGAAACCGTGTTATTGAAACTCTCTTTTGATTTTATTAGGCATTATAATAATTGCGTTTCTCGAAAAGCTTGAATAGCTTAACCAGTGGTTAACCAGTTTTTAAAAGTAAATATGCGTTTTACTTGACTGCATCCACTTTCTGTCTAAAATATACTTAAAAAATAGTGAAAAATTTAAAAAGTTTTTGATTTCGAGGCAAAAACAGAAAGATGTGAGAAGTTATTTGTAGACCTGTATATATTGTTGAAAGGTTCGAGATTATTCTTTCCAAAACAGTTTATATATCAAAAATTGGTTTATAACTGACTGACTTATCAGCTCATGAATCGAAAAACCGGGTTTCAACCGTAAATCAAAATTCATGTTGTACTCGACCAGCCTACAACATGCACTTGGTCACACCCCAAATTCCCGCAATTTTCTTACTTCTGTAGCAGTGTGTATTTTTTGTTTAAATGCATTAGTTTTATTCACTTTAGACAGAGGGGGCGCATAAATTTATATACGCCTTTGAGGAGCCATGACGACGAAGCGGTTGGGAAGCCCTGTTCTAGCAAATAAAAAAATAAGTTCCCTTTACACTCTATGAATAAGGAATAGGATAGCTTCTCGCGCTGATGTGAATTAACACGCTTACTATTTATAGATGAACAACAAACAACACCTACTTGTTTATCGACGAAAGGGAACGTCACTGTTTGAGAAGCTTTTACTAGACATGCAGATTGACTCGACTCTATACTGCGATGTTGCTATCGACAACATCGAGGGGGCCGGCAATGAAAGAAAAATGTAGATGACTGAAGCCGGAAATCGAACCACGGATCTCCCGCATGATAGCATATATGTATATGAATTTCATTATTAGTAATTTTATTTTATATATATACGGGACCGGCCGTGGCATGATGGTTACCTTGCGGGAGATCCCAGGTTTAACTCCTGGCTCCAGTCATCTAAAATATATTTGTTTCTTTCATTGCCGGCCCCCCTCGACTGCAACTTCGCAGTATAAGAGTCAAGGCAATCGGCATATTTAGTAAAAAGCTTCTCAAACTGTGACGTTCGCATTCGTCGAAAACAGGAAGGAGGTTTTTAACCGTTTTTATCCCTGAAAAAAATACCTATAATTTTTGTTAATGCATTGCCTTGCTTTACGTATATTTTATTTAGCACATTCGAAAGCAATCATCACACCAAATCCAATATTTCAACTATAGTAAGAATTATAATATGTATGTCAAAAGCTTAGTAACTTTTACACTAATGTGAGAAATACCACAACAATTCTACACATATCACTTAAAGGTTGACACTGCCCAAACATCAACATGTATTTCAACAAGATAATAAAAGGACTTTATGTAGCAATGTCGGTATTTAAAGTTGCAAAATACTTTGAGGAATAATTATTTCTTAGTTATTCTCCAAACAAAATTTTTCTGAACATTTTATATAAATACAAAGAGTATTTAAGTTAAACTCACCTTTACATACAATTACAGCTAATCCATTTAGTAGTATTTAAATTTTCAGCTTTCAACTCCAAAATGTTTAAGAAGATATGTTGTTGATTTCAAATTTTTGCCGACGGCATTTGCATTTTTTTTTTAATACAAGATAAAGCAAAAATAAACCGGAACTGTAAGTCACCTTACTAAAAATAGCACCATTTTGTATGTTAATGTAAAATGTTAAGTATAAGATTTAAAGGAAAATTACAAATTTGACAAATATTTAATTGAAGATGTATTTAAAACATTAGAAATTACTAGGACGCACGCACAATAACTTTCGGTTAGTGAATGGGGGTGGGTGGTGGTGGCTGTTAAAGGTCGGTCGTGTTGGAATATATAAATTATTGCACTTTAATGTTTCGCACACACACTCGCACACACCGGCTAGCGGCAGTCGGCCAGCACGCACGCATTTAGACAAAAAAACACACACGTTCGATAAAAGTGAATCGACACTTACGCACTGACGCGAATCCGGTTATACAGGTTGTTTGCGGAGTTTTTTTCTGTTTCAAACTATTTCTTGCCGTATTTTTAAGTGGGTGTTGATAAATTTACGTTTTCATAATTTTTTCCTTGTTAAAGGATTCCGGTTCTTGTTTAAAGCTTTTTACATATTTCTTTTATATCTAAACACAAATTTTATGTTGATTTTATGAACATTTATAAACTTTTCTATGGACTTTTGTGGAATTTGAAATTTGTTAGATTTTTAATTTGATTTCATTTGTAATCCGTGGTCAGTTGCTGTCGTTCACTTTTCTTATATTTTATTTATTTATTTCACATTAATGTTACAGCACATTTATTTCATTTTGTTTTTATCTCTTGTATTCTTGTTATAATTTTATTAAATTTTTTTTCTTCTTATTGCTACACACTCAAAATTTTAGTGTCGTTCATTTTGTATGGCGTCCTGTTTAGATCCTGCCGTATATTTTTATCACGTTGCCACTCTTCACGCTCGATAATATTACGACGTTAGGTACATTGAGATGCATTTGTATCCTTTATTGGCATAAAAATGTTCTTTCGTCGTTTTTTCGCACTTTTATGAGGTCCTTAAAAAAAAATAACACTGTAGGATTTGAGCGATTTCTTGTACTACGTTTACATTGCTGCAGCAGGGGTGTGCAAGGGTAGACAGACCGTTGATGCTGCTACTGCTGCTCCTCGTTGTGCTCGAGGTGTTTGCGTTTATGTTGTTGGCGGTGTTGTCGTTGCCATTGCCATTGCCGTTGTTGTTGTTAATGGCTTTTTCTGTGTGTTTAGTATTCCAGATGACGCACAGCAACACGCAACAACAACGCTGCAATCTTCAAGTTATTATAGAATTATAGATGTTGTTGTTGTTGTTGGTGCAAAAGCAAAAGCCATATAATTATAATAAAAAAAAAATTTTGTGTTTTTATTTGTTGTTATATTTTTTTTATTTTCGATAAAAACTCGCAGAATATTTTAGGGATTTTTTTCGTTACCAGAGAATTTTAATACTTTTGGTGTCGTCGTAGTCTCGTACTTAGTCCACGACGTCGTTTATGTTTGGTGTAAACGCTCTGATATTTGGACTTACGTCGCTCGAAACGGCCGTCGTCGTCGCCGTCTGGTGTGTGTAAGTTGCAAGTAAAGTTAAGTGTATCCAAAAAATACACACAAAGAGAACATCAGAAGAAGCAGTAGTAGTAGAAGAAGAAGAGGAGCCACCACCACCATCAGCAGCAGCAGCAGCGACAACAACTACAACAACAGCGGTAATAGCCCCAGTGCCAGCAACGAAATGGCAGAAGAAAAAACGGCAACATTGAGGCAAAAATCGCTTGTGACGTCGTCGTTGTACTTCGTCGTATTGTAAGTAAGAAGTAGCAGCCAGTGGCAGCAGCAAATGCAAAGAGTGCTTTACTCTATACTTTAGCCTTTGGTCTGTTTGTTGTCGTCGTTATTGTCGTTGTAGTTGTTGTTATTGTTGTCTAAATATTATTATTTTATCAAACGTTTACGACAACGAGCGACGACAACAACAACAAGAGCCAACACCAAAAAGAAGTCCTGGCGCAACGTTATACGCCAAGATTCGTACTAGAGCATAAAAGTTTTGGTGCTGCGCACCACCATCATCTATATCCATCGTACGAACGAACAACAGCCACCAGCCAGCCAGCCAGACATTCATCCATTCACATTTGCTTTAGTCCGCGCGCTATACGCTCTACAGACATTGGCCATGTTAACATGAAACAGCCAGCAATGGAGCCCCCCCAAAAAAAACCAAAACGAAAAACGAAGCCATCAACAAACAACCAACATCTTTATGTTGCCAATATGTTTAGCACGCTCTCTGTCTCTATACGCTCGCTCATTCTCATGGGGGTGCTCTCTCTCTCTGTGCTCATGTTTTGGCTCCCCACTAAATGGCCAGAGCACCAACTACAGAGAGAGTTGCAGTTTATTTCTTGTAAAATTTATAAAAATCTGTTTTGCACTCTATGTTGCTGCTGTTGCTGTTAGCTTGATTTTATCTCACTGTAGACTTCAGTCCATTTGTACACCTTTAATGACGCGGTCTGGTATTCTGGCCAGCACTTCGCACGCTCACGATTACAAAGAGACGACGACACCCAAACCAACCACTTTGGTCTCTATTTGTCTGCTGGAAGTTGCATACTAAAATGTTTATTTCGAATTCACACAGCGAATCCACCACAAATCTTAAGGTTTGCATGCGTTCGTTCGCTAAATGCCAGAGTTTTCTCCCGGCCTCAGTAAGTGGCAAGTGCTGCAGAGCCAGCATAACACACTTGTTCTCCCGGCGGAGAAAATTTGCCTCAATGGGCCAGCCGAGAAAAAAAAGAGCAATCGTATCTACTAAACATTGCAAAAAAGGAGTATTGATTTTATTACATTTCAGTTTTATATTTTAGTTGTGAATTTTTGTTTCATTTTGTTCATACATAACTATTTAATGTTCTCTCTGGGCTAAAGGATTCTCACAGGAGTGCAGAGTCCTTGCCATATGACATTTTACACTTTTTGTAATTATTATCTGCTAATATTTGAGATAATTCTTATTGGACGTAACAAGTTTCCTAGATATTGGACTGTGTTTTTATGATGGAACATAACTGTTTTAAAGAGGGCTATAGATGCGGGTGAAATGGTAACAGATGGATGATGATTTCGACTGATTTACGTCTAAGAACCAAATAGTTTTAATCTATGCGGTCTTAATATGAGGAAATTAATGCAGTTTCCTTACTAAAAATTCTATGTGTATATAACATTTAAATTTACAGAATTACATCTGAATCCAAAAGGATAATCAAAGACAAACAATGAAATTCAGTTTCACTGTTTTACAAAGGATCTTTCGGAGGAAAATGCCGTTATATTTCTATACTATCCTCTTAAGGTTTCTAATTAAAATATATAAAGATTTAGAATGAAAATTAGATGTTAGCATTTTCAAGGATTTTGGTGTGGATTATGCAGACGTGCGTTCTTCGTTGATTCTATCTTCGCACCGGTGTGTTTTGGCTTCTCGATTCTTTTGTGCAGCTTATAACACTAAAGGTTTATGATGATAGTGAAGAAGACACAGCAAAAGGGTGCCGATAAGATAGTTTGGCAACTATCGAAATAACTATCCGCCCTGCTCGCTGTCACATAATCCATTTTACACAACTCTTGTGAAACAAATTCTTTTATCAATAATAGAATATATCTTGAACAGAACGATGAAAACCAAATTCAGAATTTACATACAAAAATTAACAATACAAAACAAGAGATTTTGGAAATATTTTTATTATTTGCCACATTTTCAGCTACTTTAAAATAATAATATACACATCGTTTTTCGTACGAAAATAATAATATGAACATCGTTTTTTTGTACTGCAGAAATTTGGAAAAAAAAACTGCATCACAATATTTTTGAATTTTTGACACTTAACAGAGATTAATATCAATCATACGTAAATCATTAGAAAGTAGTAATAAAGGATTTTCCGAAAAGAGGTGTTATTGTGAATTGCCCGCTATTTCGGTAGCTGTCACTTTTGAAGCTTTTATTCTTTGACATTTGACAAGAAGAAACTACGCAATTACTAAATATGGAACGATACACCCTTCAACAACGCATTGAAATCATTAAAATCCACTACAAAAATGGTGAAAATCTTGCAGTCACAGTTTGCAAAACTAAAGCATTTTTTGGTCGTCGCGCAGCAACTTGACCGCAATACAGAAATCGGTGGAGCATCTGGGGCTCAGAACACCTAAGAGTTATTGTTGAGAAGCCTCCCCATCCTCAATGTGTGACTGTTTGGTGCGGTTTATGGTCCGGCGGGGTCATTGGACCTTACTTTTCGAAAATGAGGTTGTATCAGCAGTTACTTATCGAGAGATGATTAATGATTTTTTATGGTCGAAGTTGGATGATATTGATCTGGACAACGTTTACTTTCAACAAGACGGCCCAACGTGCCACACAAGCAACGAAACTATTGATCTTTTATGGGAAAAGTTTCCGGACCATGTTATCTCTCGAAGAGGTGATCACAACTGGCCACCGTGAACTTGTGATTTAACACCTTGCCGCTTCTTCCTTTTGGGGCCACGTGAAAGATAAGGTCTACGCCAATAGCTTCAGCGTCGATTCAAGGCCTCAAAGATAAAATTCGTGAGGCAACGAGGATATGGGCCAGCCGCTTTGCGATTTGGTTTTGGAAAATTTCATGAAAAGGATTTGGTACTGTATGCGTGTTCGTGGTGGCCATTTGGCTGATGTTGTTTTTCATTATTAACGGCATACCTTCCTCTTTATTATGACAAAAACTTCCGAACATTTATCTCAAAAAATTCAATTTTTCTTTGAATACCAAAATAACACCTCTTATTGGAAAACCCTTTATAATCTTTGGACAATGTATAAAGACTGCGTAAATTAGGAAAGTTTGTATATTCTTGTGGATTTTATTACAATTATTCAATGATGAAAACAAATCACAACTATTAGAGACACTATTAAGTATATTGATCAATATATGTTCAAAAATAAGAAAAATTTACATAGTCACTTTTTTTAAAAAAATCATTTAAAAATCAGACTTGGCAAGGTTTTGCCCGTAACTTTGGTTGTGGTTCAATGTATGCCAAAGGTATAATAACTTTAAACATTTATTTTTTTAATCATAATAAACGATTTTTGTGCAACATTTTTTTATGATATTTTTTTATATCTAAAATCTTAATAACTTGATCTTGAATGTTCCAATTTAAAAAAAAGATGATAAACATCATCCTTATCACGACGAATTTCACGTTTTTCAATACTCAAACTAAAACTTTTAAAAGTTTGTAGAAGGAAAAGTAGACAATGAATGTCTTTGGTCCTTTCACCTAGCGTTATAGAATTTTGTGTATTTTAATCAAAAACCAAAAACTAATTCGAAAACTTTATTTCAGAACAGCAATAAGTCGCCGTTTTGGGTGACCCATATCCCACTGTGTGCTGGTTTGTCAGCTATTATATATCTATCAGGTAATGTGTTATTTATTTAGTCAAAGATTCTCCATTTACGAATATGGGTCGTCCAACAACCCTAGAATGCGTACAAACGTGACCACTTCTCGAGCATCATCGCAATTTGTGCACGGCCGAAAATATGGCATGTGTTAGTGAAAGTGTTGCGGATATTCAGAATTTTTAGATTCCACGGTGATCTCAACAATTGTGCCTATCTTACTTCTCAGTAAGGCGTACTTTGCACCTATGCAATACGAAAATTGGTTTGACAAATGCTGCTAGATGATTTGCCATATCGTCTTGAAATGGGTAGGAATCCATCGGTACTCATATAAAATATTTCAAGTGACTTTTCCCCTTGGAATGAGTTATGGGATAGCTTCTCTCGTTGTTGTGAATTAACACGCTTTTTATTTTTAGATTTACAGCTAACGGCACCTACTTGTTTATCGACGAATGCGGACGTCACTGTTTGAGAAGCTTTTTACTAGACATGCCGATTGACTCGACAGTTATACTGCGAAGTTGCTGTCGACAACACCGAGGGGGCCGGCAATGAAAGAAAAGTGTAGATGACTGGAGCCAGGAGTCGAACCTGGCATATCCTGCATGGTAGTCGCGTGTTCTCTCCACTATGCCACGGCCGGTATTCGTATAAATAACTTTTAATGACGTTATCTCCTAAACTATGTTTCCAATGGAAAAAACGAGCGTAGTGTGTGAACACAATATGATAGTTTGGAATCACTGAGACACACCCGTAATCTCTTGAAATAAGTTGGAGTCTCTTCTTCTTCTCCTTACTTGGCAGCAGCAACAAAAATTCATCTATCAGTAGCCCACCGAGTGTAGATAACAGCTCTTTCACCTGGTCTATCCATCGAACTTTTGCTCGCCCCCTCCTGCGCCACCCATTGAATTTATTGACGAAAACCTTTCGAGCTGGAACATTCTCATCCAATTGTACAACGTGTCCAAGCCAGCGCATTCGGTCTATCGTTGTACAGTTTATACAGCTCATGGTTCATTCTACGACGATACTCGCAGTTAACGATGATGGGTCAAAATATTTTGAGATGTATTTTTCTCTCGATGACTCAAAGAATAGATTGATCCGATTGTGTTATTACCCAGGATTCTACGCTGTATGATCAGGTAGTTGTTATTATTTTTTTATAGCGGAGCCAAGGTACAAAAATCATCTACCACTTCAAAGTTATAGTTGTCAACGTTCACGCAGCGTCCCAGACGAGTGGACTCTTTGTCCGTTGACAGAAATAACTTGGTTTTGTCCTCATTTATCACTAGACCAACTTCCGCCGGCTACGTTTCAATGCTCGAAAAAGCAGCACTAACATCTCGCAATCCACGACCAATGATATCTATATCATCGGCATACGCGAGCAGCATGTGACTTTTGTTAAAGATGGTACCATTCCCCTTCTGCATGATCATCTCCATTATGATGTTAAAGAGATCACAAGACAGGCCATTGCCTTGCCTAAAGCCTCGCTTGGTAGAATAAGGCTCTGTCAGATTTTTGCAAATTTTCTCTGAAGACTTCGTGCTAGTCAGTGTCATCCCGCAAAGTCGTATTAGCTTCGCGGGGATACCAAACTCTGCCATAGCATCTAACAATTTCTGTAGTATCAGACTGTCGAATGCAGCTTTGTTATCGATGAACAGATGGTAGGTATTCTTGGGTCTTCTCCAGGATTTGTCGTAGTGTGAATATCTGGTCGGTGGTAGATTTACCATGTCTAAAACCACACTAATAAGGTCCAATCAGGTTCGCCAGAATGGGCTTTAGTCTTTCATATAACACACTAGACAGGAACTTGTATGCGGTGGGTAAAAGGCTTATCCCGCGATAGTTGGTACACACAATTGGATCGCCTTTCTTAAGATCAAGACATAGAACACTCACATTTTTCTTTGTATGCAGCATCCATTTCCTCAGACATTTCGCGACATTCATCATCGTTCCAGGGCTTGTCTGAGCGTGGGTTTTCATATCCCAGTACGGTCGTTGCGGCAGTGGTCATAGAATACGCAGTATGCTGCCACTGTGTGTGGTGAACATCAGAACTAGGGGGGTTTGTTTGGAGTAATTGAGAGAGTTGGTTGGAGTAGGCATTGGCTATATCGGTGGTATGCAGTTTAGTGATGTCCAGCTTCCTTTGCGTTTGGTTAAGAGTTTCTTTTAGCACTACTTAATCGTGTGCGTAACTTGGCTTTAACTAGGTGGTGATCCGAGTCAATATTTGAACCGCGCATCACATGCACTTTCTAATTATCGTATTTTTAATAGCAGAGAAACAAGTCCTATTCTTGTCCTTCCATAGGTGATGTCAATGAAGTCGGTTGTCCGACTTCATTGTTGCAAAATATTGCAGGAAGTTGGAAAAATTAGAAAGTTTTTTTTTCGTAATGAAACTCCCGCTTCTATCTCGGTAATGTTATGAGAAAAAACTATATTGACTATAATATCAGTCTTTCCTTGACGATATTTTTTATTGTTATGTTTTTGAGGTTTCTTGCCTTGTTATAGGCTGTAACACAAATTAATATTGGTGCATAAACTAACAAGAAATACTGTCGTGCTGACAAAAAAAAAACAGATCATTGATATAATAGATGGGGTAATTCCAAGAATTCATTAAAATCTTAATGACATCAAAATAAATCGTATAATAGTAACAATTAAACTAAACAAAAATAATGAAGCATTTTAAGTCCGTGTAACACAATTTTTTTTATTTTTTTACATTATAATATAAATGTGAGCAAGATATGTCATTGCCTACCATGAACATGCAGCACAAATTCTATCGATTTCAAATTAACTGAGTGATATTTCGCCTCGCATATAACAAATTTTTTCAAACAATATTCTACATATGGTTCAGCGACGGTATCAAAGATGTCTTAGTTATAATCATTCAATTAAACTTACCTATGTAAATTGATTTAAAATCACTGTAATGTCATGAATCTACACTTTATCTATCACATCTATTAAAAGTACAGATCGATCGTACAAATAGCATCGATCTAATGATCATGACAGTATAACATATTATCACTTTACTTCAGTGCTATAGCTGCACATGATCCATATTAGTTTTCTGCCTCCTTTTGCAACCCTTACACTCTGTCTGGTAACATAACTTACATTGCTCTTCATATTCCGTTTCTGGCTGTACACTGTCATACATTTTCAGATATGTTATTGTACAGTTTATAATAACATATCTGAAATTATTTTACTTGTTATGATGCTGTAGTTTGTGATAATATGTTAAATATTTCTCTGCACAAATAACATTATAAGTATAAGACTTTTTACCAAATAATTTCGAAAATGTTAACTGTAAATAGAGCTGTAGACGTCCAACCAAGCTAACATAACAGCCAATAAATTCCCCTTACCAATAGCACTGCAAAGTAAAAGCAACAATGTTTACAGCACTACAATATAAAACGATAACATTCGCCATACTAACTAACCCTCATCATATGTTATAAATATAGCTGAACTCTTCTAACATATCACAAATGATATAAAATGTTAGCTCACCATTGATATCACACTACTACATTCATATGATTATTTTATGATTAAATACAAGCAAGAGATTGAGAAAAAAAATAAATTATATCATAAATCAAAATGTGCTTATAAGCGCACACACACGGGGTACAGTAAAAAATTATCACAGAGAGCGCTAAACTGAGTGAGTATGAGTAAGAGATGGTTTGTTTGTTAGTGTAGGTGATTTATTGTTACTGTATGGGTGGGTGAGATGAGTGCAAGAGTGATAATTGAGTAGTCGTCGCATGGTTGTGGCAGAGTGTGGGTTCGATTATGAGTATTTTTTGTATGCATTTTATTCTAGTGTGCGTTTGTTTCTTCGTACACTTCTTCATTTCTAGAGAGGGAGTTTTTTCTTTCATAATCATATCAGTGATATGAGCGTTATTAAAGGTGAACGTTGTGTGTTGTTGGTTGTAACGAACGGCGCAAGAAAAATGAGCAAATGTTTTCCTTTTTATTCGCCGTCGTATTAAATTTTTTTTGGCTTTGTTCGTGTTGGTTTTTGTACTCTGGCGTCGTTGCAAAGTATATAAGGGAAATTTTATTAACAACAACTTCGGAGGAATATGAATATTGCTGTATATAAGCATAAGATATTAAATACTGCTCTCTTGTGACATTAACTACAACGATATAGTAGGCCACTAACCAACGAATATGTGATATCAAAGGAATTATGAGAGGTTTAGGCGGGGCATGAAAAAATAACAACAATGTTCTATTCCTTGCCCACATTCTCAGCCTATAAAGGGAAGAAGATCTGGTAGTTATCCTTATGTGTGTTATTAGAGAAGAACATTACAAGATTGATTTCTTTTCGGAATTTAATAAATTCTTTTATCATAGCTTTCGTTGACTTGTTCTCATAGCTCAGCGAGTTGTCTTTCAGTGGTGTTTTTACAATACAAATACGAAGCTAACATTGCCGACGGCAATTTGAATATGTTTTCTGCGGCATCTGTTAGAAGAAATTTACTAGTTGAGGTATATGACTGTTTTTAGACTTCATGATTCGGCTGCATCGAATTTTTTTAAGAATATTTGTTTTTTCTTTCTATTTAATGTTATGATGATTTTTAAAATTTTGTTATGGTTGCAACTAACATCGCTATATGTAGAAAACAATTTCCAAATAACACTTAATATTTTACTTTACATTTTAAATTTTATTACCTATAATTTTTTTTTCCAAATTTCGTTGCAAGGATTTTAGAGTGCCGGTATGCGCAAATCAGTTAAACTGCCTGAAATTTATTTTCGAATTATATTCCAATATGGATAGGCATACTGTTCTTACGAATTGCGTTCAAATTTGTTGAATCAGAATGAAATATTTTTATATAAAAATATTTATATTTTATTACTTCCTATCTTAATTTTCCTTTATACGCCATGAATAAGGTATGGGATAGCTTCCCAGCGGTAGAAATACCCATTACTTAATCGCTGATGTCAGCTATATTTAGTAACAATCAGTGATGATTCTCTCGCTTATGTTCCGCCTTACATTTATACAGGAGTGTCATAGGCCGTTAATGCTTACAAAATGAAGGAAGATGTCAGTAAGTGCCATTTCGGTGACAATTACATTATAAGCGGAGTTTTATGCGAGCTTGATAACACGCTTGATTACGGAGTAAGTGACGACGTCAGTAGGTGTCATTTCAATAGCATGGAAATCAGAGTTAAAATGAGTGGACGATGTTTTTTACATTACACACGCATTACATTCTAAGTACTTAGATCCTTGCTTACAATGTCATACTGATATCATGGACTACTAAATAGGTACTAAGTTTCATTTACCGCTGGGTTCTCGCGTTGTTGTGAATTAACACGCTTTCTATTTTAAATTCGACGAATACTAAAGTCATTGTTTAAGCAGCTTCTACTAGACATGCCGATTGACTCGGCACTATACCGCGAAGTTGATGTCAACAACATCGAGGGGGCCGACAATGAAATTAAAATGTAGATGACGGAAGCCGGAAGCCGGCAATCGAACAACGGATCTTCCGCATGGTAGTCGCGTGTTCTAATCACTATGCCATTGCTGGTCCCCATTAGTTCAAAGTTTATATATGTATAGGTTGTTTTTTTATACATATAGGACTTCCAAAGTAATGATTGACTTTTCTTATTATATTTTGGTATATCACCAGATTTTGTATTCTATTCTTTACTTGGTTGAGCCAAACTTTTGGAGATCGAATTATCTCAAGAAATAAACCTGTGAATTGACCATGATGGCGTTCATAAGGCGCAGTCTCGGATATGATATGCTAGATATAATTTTGAAACAATACTAATTTACTTAGCTGGCACTTCCTTATAATCGTTCCGAACGTAGAAAAGTATTTTTGCCTTTGATGTGACGTTGGGGATGTATAGTGAATCTTGCATCTCAAGCGGACTTACAACCTTCATCGTGGTGGCACCTGGACAACATTGTTCGTGATATTTTTGTATCATTAATAGCTGCTGATAGTAAGCGACGAACCCTGATGGTTGGGCTAGCCACCCGCCTTCAGGTCCTTTACTGGCTATGAAAACACGAGAAAGAAAAAGTTACAAACGGAACCTTCCAAATGTTGACGACCCCCGACCACCATGTTTTAAAGATATGCACCTGGAACGACCGGAATCTCTTTAGAGAAGACGCCACTAACCGACTGGCGGATGTCCTCAAAAATATATGGCTGACATCAACGCCATCCAGGAGATGAGATAGACAGGACAAGGATGCTCGCGACATAAAAATTGCGACATATATTATAGCTGCCATGCCGAAAAGCACGAATTTGGATGTGGATTTGTCTCGCATCTTGTCTCGCTGTTCAGTCCTATTAGTGATCGAATAGCCGCAATCCGCATCAAGGCTAAATATTTTTACATCACGCTGATTTGTGCTCATGCCCCGAAGGAAGATAAAACGATGAGATTAAAAATGCATTTTACGAGCGCCTAAAGGCAACATACGAACGAAGCCCTGGTCACGACATTAAGATTGTTCTGGGAGACTTTAAGGCAAAAATAGGAAGGGAAGATGTTCTTGGTTAATCGATATTGTAAATTCACCCTGCATACCGACACGTCAGACAACGGGTTTAGGCTGGTTAGATTCGCAGCGGGAAGGAATATTGTAGAGACTGGAACCAGGTTCCAGCACAAAGGTATCCACAAGGCAACTTGGGTATCCCCCGATCAAAACACCAAAAATCAAATTGATCATGTGGTAATTGATGGCAGGCTTGCATTTAGTGTCATGGACGTGCGTATGATCCGTGATGGTAATATTGGCTCGGATTATTACATTGTCGCAGCCAAGGTGCGCACAAGATTGAGCAGAGTGAAAAACGCACGTAAGCTGCAAACCCCAGGGGTAGCCACTGCCTACTTCGACCAGCTCTCCCAACTAGTACGACACAACGTCTCTACTTCTGACGTTCCCGATACACAGTGGCAGCATATTTCGCATTCCATGGAAACGGCCGCAACAACCGTGCTAGGAAATGAAAACCGGCGCTCAGACGAATCCTGGTACGATGAAGAATATCGCATAGCGTCTTAGGAACAGGATGCTGCTTATAGAGCAATGCTACAGCCAATTGTAACCCGGGCAGTTAGGGAACGGCACGAGGAGACAGAAAACAGGCGAGGCAGTTATAAGGGGGAAGGAACAGGAGAACGAGGATATAGAGCAACACAGGGATAGAGGTGATGCTCAAAAATTTTTACCAGAAAGTAAAAGCAAAAGGCTACGGTAGTGGGCACCCCTCCTGTAAGGACAAAGATGGAAATCTGGTTACAGATACGCAGAGTGTGCTGCATATATGGAGAACCACTTCCAGCTACTGCTGGTTCCAGTAGGCAGCGCATGTGAGGGTATCACGCCAATTGTCGACGACGGCTAAGATTGTCCACCACCAAGTCAAGCCGAGGTAAAAAGAACAATATCGCGACTGAAAAATAATAAAGCAGCCGGTGCCGACGGACTTCCGGCAGAGCTCTCCAAGTCCGGTGGTGAGGAGCTGATTACGAGCGTGCACCAGCTCCTACGCACGGTTTGGCTTAATGAGTGCATGCCCGATGATTGGAATCTAAGCGTATTAAGTTTTGTGCTTAAAATAGGTGATCCAAGTATGAGATCCAATATGCATTCGCGGAATGATGCTGATTGACACGAAGTCTTCAATGAAGATTGGCAATGACCTTACGGAGCCATTCTATACCAGACGAGGCCTAAAACAAGGCGACGGCCTATCGTATGACCTTTTCAACATAGAGATGGAGATGATAATGAGGAAAGCCGCACTAAACAGGAGTGGCACGATATTCAACAAAAGCCACATGCTACTTGCGTACGCTAATGACGTAGATATCATCGGTCGAAAACTGCGGGATGTGACTGCAGCCTTCTCAGGTAGAGGGTGGAGCGAGGTAATTTGCTTATTTTGGAATGAAATAAAAAAAGTATAAACCTTAGAAAAATTTATTTTATTTTCAAATTATATTGAACGGTAAGGGAATTATTAAATTACATGGTTTTAAATAGTGTATCTGCAAATGTCGACATTCGCTATCCGTACACTGCTGCATACGTTTAAGTTTTCATAAAAAGAAAGGGCCAATGATGCCTATTCGTGACATGGCGCAGCAAACAGTGACGCGGTCCGAATCCAGAGGTCTCTCTCAGAACACGTCCGCGTGGGGGAACAGCGAATTGTAAACGAAAAACACGCTGTGCTGCAATGATCGAGTGCGCATTAAAAAATACGCTTCAAGACAAAATGACCTCTCCTCACGTGCCCAATGCATGATGGCAACTGAAAGGCAGACGAGTACAATTCACCCGTCAGCCACTATATGCCACACACACTCTTCACTTTCTTCGACCAACAGTGCCGCCACAGCATGCAGTGCAAAAAAGCAAATTACCGCGCTCCACCCTGTATAATGAAGGAGTCAGCGAAAATGGGTCTATACTATAGATATAGACCAGTCTATAGTGAACGTAGACAAAACGAAGTTATAAGTTTCAACGTACAAAGAATCTACTCGTTTGAGAAATTGCGTGAACTTTGACAACCATCATTTCGATTTGGTAATTAATTTTTTCGCCATCAACAAAACAAATAATGTCAGCCTCGAAGTCCGGGGAAGAATCCTGCAAGCTAATAAATGATACTACGAACTAAAGAAACGATTTAATGACAGAGCCTTCTAGCGACTAACAAAAGTCTAGCTATATTATATATATGGGACCATAATCGTTAACGGACAGTATCGACGTCGTATGAATCATGAACTTTACGTGGTCAGACGCATTAAGCTACAGCGGTTGCGTTGGCTAGGTCATGTTGTACGCATAGAAAGAAATGCTCCAGCTGGAAATGTCTTCGACATTGAACTCATTGAATGGCACAGAAGAGGGCGACCATAACTCCGTTGGAAAGGCCATTTTACTGAGAACATGGTGGAACTTGGTGTGACAAATTTTAGAAGAAGCTCCGAAAATCAACTCGCATATAACATTTTTTTAAGTGCGGCATATAAACCCATATGATTGCAATCAAGTGCCAGCTAAGTAAGAAAGATTCTTGCCATTTTGAAAGTATAATTTCATCAAAGTCTCTAAATAGGGAAAGACCAGATCACTGAGAACCTGTGACAAACTGGAGAAGGCATATCAACCCATATGGTTGCGAATAAGTGCCAGCTTAGTAAGTAAGTTTTTTGCCAATTTGAAAGTATAATTTTATCAAAGTCTCCAAACATGACCGCTCTTCTGTTGATATAAGGTAAATCACCTACAAATCTAAGACTTTAATCCAATCTCTAACCAACAATATATAAAAAGACACAACAAAAAAAACTCCAATTTATTTTTAACTTAATCATTAGCCAGTCTATTAATAACTTGATTTATTGCATTGCTGTCAGATCTATTGCCATGTGTCAACCAAATGTAATTTGAATAACTTGAAAACATTGTCCATCGTATTATCTACCCTATATTGATGCTACTCACTCCAGCCACTATTATAAACATCTAAAACGTTAGCCATAACCCTAAACATGTCCACATAATGACCAGTACATTCATAGGGAATACATTTTGGAAAATTAAATGTGTATAAAATAAATTCAAACACTTTATTTTTTGTTACACTCTAAATACCCCCCTTTTCACACCGTAATTATATAATGACTTTAATAGAACATTAAAGCATTTGTAATTTTAAGACCTCAGTGTTAAACAAGTGGCTCTAGAATTTTAATTTAAAGAAAAACTTAATGTAAATTAAAGATTTTCTTCATATTATGCCGCGCCGTGTAATAAAAGTAGAAACATACAAAACATAGGCAAGTATTAAAAACAACCAAGATGGAAATAAATCTAAATTTCAAATAAATGTACTTTACGTGCATTTCAGATTTTATGACTGCCACATATAACTAGAAACCATCCATCTCATATGAACGACACCAAACAGTGAAACAAAACTCCAATTTCAACTTCAGCCAAAGAATATACTGACCTTTTCCAATATTTAAGACGACAAACGCTTTGTAGATTCATCGTTCGTATGCCTATGTAGATGTATGTGTATGCAAGAGTACGTACGTACTACTATGTGGAAACGACCTTTAGGGATATGTAAAGTACATAACTCTCTATGTATTCTATATTCTTACCCATACGGAATGTCGTCTAAATGTGCATCATTGTGTGTCACATGTTTTGTAGTATGTACATTTCTATGTAGATTTGATAGTTTGGTTTTTTTCTTGGCTGTTGTTCCTTTTTCGGGCTCTTCTTGTGACGATTCTTAGCTACATAGTGAGCATTTGTTATCATTAGATTTGTATCAAAATTCAAACATTTATTATTCAAACCTCTGAACCCTTTTCATCGTTTGTGGCCCTTTCGTTGCCGCACAAAATAAATATTCAAAAAAAGCAACATTGGAATATAAATTTCGAAAATTTAATATGTGACACTGTAGTTTAGGAAACATTTGTAAGATAGGAAATGTTTATTAAAATGAATATGATTTTCTTGAAAAGTTGGGGCCGTGGACTAACAATGAGTTCTAAACATAGTAGAATTTTTCAGTATGACAGAAAAACAACTAGCACCGTTTTTGTATTACACTGTATGTTTGAGGAACTGAGAAAATCTATGTACGGAGTAAGGTACGGTAAAGTTTTTTTAATGGCCTAGTCCGACTTTTGCAGAATAAAATTTCCTGATTATCCACAAAATAATATTTCCACCATATCATGACCATTCTAACAAATGTTGTCTTAACTACTATGTCACATCTTATAATTTTTAAATATATATGTATATTCCTTTGTTGCTTTTTCTTTAAAATCAATTTTTAATATTTGTGAAATTTAACAACTTACAATTTTTAAACGATTTAATTCACAAGAATTTGTCAGCCAACACATAACCATATAACAAGTTTTCATATGACTAAAATCTTCAATCTAATTTATTAATGGTTCATTTTTAAATTCTGTAGATAGTAAATGCCTATATATTTTAATAGATACAACATCTATGCTCATCCCCACACAACATCTAAGGTCATCCAGAGATTTTTATGTTAACCCCAAAACTACATCATGATTGTGAACGAATGCTTAAAGGAAAACAAATGACAACCGAATCTTTGGCATTCATCTAAAGATTTTCTTAATGACAAAGTGAAAATGTTTATGAAAATCTAATCAATGATGGGGAGGGAGGACATTAAAAATTCATAGCCACAATGTCTAACATCAAAAGTTAAATAAATACAACCTGAACGAAAAAAACATAAATGTAAAGGAAAGCCCAAAACAAACCCACTGCTTAATAGAAAATTCCCAACAAGCATTTGATACTTGAACCTTTGAAAACTAAAAAAAAAAAACATAATTATAATACTAATAACAATCAGACATGAAAAATTTTAGGAAACCTTTTTCGATTACAGCATTATTAATAATAAAATACCAAATGAATGGATGACCCAGGGAAAAGAGACATTCTTAAAAGAAGCAGAAGAAAACATTTGATGACGCCGTTATGTCTCTGGCTAGAAATATTCTAGCTACATAGTAAATTTACTACAATTTCATGGGAAAATTTCATAAGAATTTGAATATTTAGAGGGTATGAAATAAATAGTATTAAATTATATTTTAGTTTTTACATTTTCTTCGAGATAAGGTTAAAATATAAACAGATAAACGTTAAAAATAGCGATGAGAATAGAAGATTTACACAATATTCATATTTTTTCCAAAAGTTTATGATATGTGTCATTTTGAAAAAGTATATTTTTACATAGTGCACGATTTCATGGCAAGTAGATTTTTAATATGTTAGTTGTTCATACAACTTCCATAAATATGTTTAAGCCGTCGGAAAAAGTACATACGGAAGTCATTCTTGAAGGCCTTCTCACACATCTGGAAGTTATGATATGCAGCTTAATTGTCAGTAATTGTAATGATAAGGCCGAAAAGAAAATAATAGCGTACTCGATCTGGATAGGCCTGCAAATAAAAGAGAGAAGCGGTAACGAATGTGTACTTACTTAGCTGCCACTTCTCTGCAATCCCGCACATATAAAAATATTATAAGCACCTCGATCTTTTGCGCTTCTTCTCCAATTAGTCTCACCAATTTCGGTAAGTTCCTCAGTAACCTGGTCTTTCCAACGGAGTTTTGGTCGCCCTCTTCTGCGCCGTCCTTCGAGTTCATTGCCGAAGACTTTTCGAGCTGGAGCATTTTTGTCCATGCGTACAACATGACCTAGCCAATGCAAACGCTGCACTTTTATGCGTCTGACCACGTCAATGTCAGCTTGTACAGCTCATGATTCATACGACGCCGATACTCTCCGTTAACGATGATGGACCCATATATTTTACTGAGTATTTTCGCTAATTCCTTCTGTACAACTGAGAAGGCTGCAGTAACATGCTGCAGTTTTCGACCGATGATGTCTACGTCACCAGAGTAAGCGAGTAGCATGTGGCTTTTGTTGAATATCGTGCCACTCGGTTTAACTGCAACTTTCCTCATTATCATATCCATCACTATGTTAAAGTGGTCACACGATAGGCCGTCGCCTTGTCTTAGGCCTCGTCTGGTATAGCATAGCTTCGAAAGTTCCTTGCCAATCTTCGCTGAAGACTTCGTGTAAGTCAGCGTCATTCTGCAAAGGCGTATCAGCTTCGCTGGAATACCAAACTCAGGCATGGCTTTGGGTAGTTTCCTCCGTATCGGGTTGTCGAAGGCAGCTTTATAGTCGACGAAAAGATGGTACGTGGCGATCTGTTTCTCTTGGGTCTTTCCAGGATATGCCGAAGTGTGAATATCTGGTCAGTTGTTGATTTTCCAGGTCTAAAGCCACACTGATAAGGCCTAATCAGATTGAACAACACTGACTTTAGTCTTTCACATAGCACACTCGACCGGACCTTACATGCGATGGGTAAAAGGCTAATCCCGCGGTAGTTTAAGCACACACTTGGCTCACCTTTTTTCAGCACAGGACATAATACGCTTAAATTCCAATCGTCGGGCATGCACTCTTTCTGCAAAACCGTGCGTAGGAGCTGGTGCATGGTCGTTATCAGCTCCTCGCCACCGGATTTGAAGAGCTCTGCCAGAAGTCCGCACCGGCTGGTTTATTAGTTTTCAGCCGCGATATTGCTCTCCTTACCTCGGCTTGACTTAGTGGTGGGCAATCTAAGCCGTCGTTGACAATTGTCGTTATACCTTTACATGAGCTGCATTCTGAACCAGCAGTTGCTGGAAGTGTTGCCTCCATATATGCAGCACACTCTGCATATTTGTGACCAGATTTTCATCCTTGTCCTTAAATGAGGGGAGCCCATTACCGTTGCCTTTTGCTTTTACTTTCTGGTAAAATTTTCGGGCCTCACCTCTATCCCTGTATCGCTCTTAATCCTCGTTCTCCCGTTCCTTCATCTGACGTTTTTTCGCTTAAATAGCTGTCTCGCCTGTTTAACTGTCTCTTTGTGCAGTTCCCTAACAGCTCAGGTTATAATTGGTTGTAGAGTTGCCCTATAAGCGGCATCCTGTTCCTCAGAAGCTATGCGACATTCTTCATCGTACCAGGATTCTTCTGGGCGCCGTTTTTTATACCATAGCACGGTTGTTGCGGCGGTTGTCATGGAATGCGCAATATGATGCCACCAGGTAATGAACCGAGCCAATATTAGCACCACAGATCACACGCACGTCCATGACTCTAGATATATGCCTGGCATCAATTACCATATGATCAATTTGATTTTTGGTGTTTTGATCGGGGGATAGCCAAGTTGCCTTGTGGATATCTTTATGTGTTGGAATCTGGTTCCACTCACTACCAAGATCCTTCCCGCTGCGAAGCATACCAGCCTAATCCAATTGTCTAGCGTATAGGTATGCAGGCTGAATTTACCGATCGATGGACCTTCCTATTTCTGCATTAAAGTCTCCCAGAACAATTTTAATGCCTTGGCCTGGGCAGCGGTCGTATGTTTCCTTTGGGTGCTCGTAAAAATATTTAGGTGCTCGTAAAAATATTTGTAGAAATATTTCGCGGATTGTGGCTATTGGAGCACTAACAGGGTCGAACCGCGAGACAAGATGTTTGAGTGTCTCGCCAACTAAAGGACCTGAAGGGGGGTGGCTAGCCCAACCAACAGGGTTCGTCGCTCACTATCAGCCGCTATTCATGATAAAAAAATATTATGAACAACGTTGCCCAGGCTTGAGATGCAAGATTAACTTTACATACCCAACGGCACCCCATATTTCGACAGTTCCGATTTAATGTTTTAAGATTGCAATAGACTTGGGATAGTTTGCGTACCACTTTACTTTCATGACTTTCTTGGACTTACTTAAACTTAATTTTTCTTTACACCCCATGAATGAGGTATGGGATAGCTTCTCGCATTGTTGTGAATTAACACGCTTTCAATTTTTAGATTCACGTCACTGTTTGAGAAGCTCTTACTAGACATGCCGATTGACTCGACAATGATACTGCGAAGTTGCTGTCGACAACATTCGAGGGAAGCCGACAATGAAAGAATTTTTTTTCTTTTTTCTTTAAAATGACTGGAGCCAGGCGATGAACCTGTGATCTCTCGCATGGTAGTCGCGTGTTCTAACCATCATGCCACGGTCGGTCCAACTTTCTTGGACTATTTGGATTTAATAAACCTTCGTACAAAGACTACCTAGCTATTGTAGTACCAAGCTGAAATTCTTGACATTAAAGAAGTGGCAATTATAACTCAACTTGCCATCAGGGTGCCACCACGAAGGAGGTTGTTAGTCGGCTTGAGATGCTAGATTTACTTTACATACCCAACTTCACCCCATATCTCGACAGTTTAGATTTCATGTTTTAAGGTTGCAATAGACTTGGGATAGTTTGCGTTCCACTTTACTTTCATGACTATCTTGGACTATTTGGATTTAATAAGCCTTCATACTTAGGCACAAAGACTACCTAGCTGTGGTAGTACCAAGCTGGAATTCTTGACATTAAAGAAGTGGCAATTATAACATCCTTACCACAGTGAAGTTAACATATTAACCGAAGGTCAACTTGCCATCAAATCCCAGGGTTTGGTCTGCCCGAACTCAGTATCAGAACTGGATTGCCGTTGATCTCTAAACAAAATAGCTGTGCAGTTTAGCATCCACCTTATGTGGGTATCGGGAACTGCAGACTCGACGAGCTAGCATGACACGGGATTGCCTTACAAATTCTTGCCGAACTGGAATCCGTTGGCATACCTCTAGTTACTTGCAAGCTATTCCTGCGTGACAATGCATTTTCAGCAGCAAAAGGCAGGATGGCGTTCGTCTGAGGTTGTATTTGGTCCAAACAAATGTTCCTTCGCTTTAAGACCCAAGGTATCATTACCCTTCGGGAAAACAAACTAACACAGAAATAGTTCTGTAATTGGTCCCAGGTGTGTAGGGACCGGTCCTAGTTCGTACTCAAATATATGAACGGGATACGCCACTTTAACATGTCTTTGTCATTGAAGGTGTAAAATAACATCCTACGACATAAGTTAAACCACTTTTGCATCTGTTCTACAGTGTTTGTCTAAGGTACAGCTTCGACGAACATGACTCAGACCACTCCGGGAAAACATTAGGAACTATAAGATAAAATATATACACTATTTTTAACAACGCCGTTGAAAAATACAACGCCAAAGGAATACTATACTTTAGTCAAATTGGCACTTTAATAACACTTCAGAACTACTTTTCCCATGAGTACTTGTGTCCATCATGACGGTACACTGTCCGATTGGAAGAAACGCAATGAGACTAAAGGTTGCCACAAGTGATTTCATCCAATGCTGTGTAGTTGAAGAGGGGAGAAGTCCATAGAACATCTTCTCTAAGAATGCCATGCCCAGGCGGTGTTTTGAGAAACCTTGTTGATTTGTCCGAATCAGGATCATTTTGATTTTCAGACTGTCACACTTAACTAAGCTAACCTAAGCCTTCATACCGAAGACGGATTCTGCTTAAGTCCATTTCACAAAAAAGTTTACTTGACACGTTTTTGCAGAATACCGACGACACAGCAAAATGTCGACAATCCATCAATACATAGTGCGTCTCTCAATTTTATAATTCTTCTTACATATAAAGCAATATTATAATAGCATACAAGAAAATTATCACTATGATTTCAAATACTGCAAGTTAAAAAATTGTAAAAATATTACTAAATTACTAATTCACATGGTGAACCTAATACTTTAATAGACCATTCATACGTATTAGACTAGTATGGGGTTTTTTTCTTTTAAGGGAATCTTTTTACACTACCCTCTATAATATACTCCCGTCTTGGTACTATGTTCACAATTTTGACAGATATTTAAAAAACATAACTATTTTATGTTTTTTAAAAAAGGTTTGTGTTTTTAATTTTAAAATTACACACATTTTTAAAGGAAGAGTCAGTCTACGATATTTTAAGTCTAACAAAGCTCGACATATTACAAATAAATTCAGTTCGTTATGGCATATGCAATATCCACTAAATGCCCCACGCCCACTTTAGGAAACTTAATATTTTTAAAATTATTAAATTGTTCTCCTAAGTAATTCCCTCATGAAACATTTATAAAAAGTCACACAGTCCCACTAATACCCAAACCCTTTCCATGCATTCGCAACCACTCTGTTCGAATTTGTATTTCCTTAACCCCATTTCTCGTGTGATGTAACATAACTTTATGGGCCACAGCAAAGAAAATCGTCGTCAGTATTTGCATTTTTGTTTTCATACTGATGATGTTATTTTTCATTAGCTCATTGTCACAAGCATACATATGTTTTCAAATAAACATTTCCGAATTTAGTTAAGTTCGTTTCGTGTTTTTTTTTTCAGTTTCGGATACAGTTTTTGTATTTTGCTTTATTTACTTTAACATTTTAAATCTCATCTTTATTTAGGTTGTTGTAGCTGCTGTTGTCGTTGTTGTTGTTGCTATTGGTATTGTGACGTTGTGACATCTGCTTCATATCACATGGATGAGATATAGAGTAAATGGTGCTGATTCTGTACGACAATAATGTGATGTATGGTATGGTAAGAATTCAAAATTTGATTGTGTTTATGTGTGTGTGTGAGTGTTGTCATATCCTATAAATATATATGTATGTATGTCTGTTCAACATAGATCTATCTATGAGTATGAATTTTTAATCAGTTTTATATAAAATGGTTTCTAACATTTCATACAAACATATTGAAAATTCATACAATCCCCACAAACAAAAAACAAGAAAACATGAAACTAAAAATGAATGATGAATAACGTATGACAATTTTCTGTGATACCAGCAGTCCGTGTGTGTGTTCGTGTGTTATCATCATAAATGGAAATTCAACCCTTTTTATTTATTGTGATCCCCTTTAGAGCCAGTTGTGCGGTATGGGATGGGTTTCAACTCGTTAAATTCAAAATTCATAATGAAGTTCCGTCTGCTGCTGGTGTTGTTGTGGTGCTCTACATCCATTCGCATCTCACATTGTATAAATTAAATATGAATGGCTCTGTGTGGATATGAAAAATTTCCAATGAACTGCGTTTGGTGTGAGGTTAGAGTAAATTTGCTGTTTAATTTTGTATAAAATTTTGATAGATGAGACCGTACACATTGAAATGTTTTGAAGAGCCATTTTGAAATTAGGGCAAATTCATGTTGCTATCCTTTTCTAACAATGTGTTGTACTGATAAGCATATGGTTTTATGGCAATTTAAACGAATCAAATGAATAATTTTTTAATATATAAAAATAATCGGAAACGGATTTGGGGTAAGTTGCTGCAGTAAGTCATATTGGCGTAGTTATATTGACCTTTATTTCTAGTAAAATATTTGTCCATAGTTCAATTTTTCGAACATAAGTATTTAAGATAAAAATGTCGAAGATTTCCAGGGCAGGGATTAGTTTTTAAAACTCAATTTATTTTGCTAAATTATCTACCGCTTCAAAGTTGTAGTTGTGATCGTTCACGCAACGTGAAACTAACGACATTGTTTTGTCCTTGTTCACCGTTAGACCCACTTTGGCCGATTCATTTTGAATATTTGAGAAGGCTATCAAATCTCACAATATTCAGTCAAGGATGTCTAAAACATCACAACATGCAACTAGCATTTGCCTTCTTTAAAATAGTGTGCCGGTCTTGTTTACTGCAGCTTTCCTCATAATCATCTCCATAAGTATATTGAGGAGATCACAAGATAGCCGGTCGCCTTGTCTGAGGCCTCGTCTAGATATGTATAGCTCAGTGCCAATATTCACAAATTTCATGTCGACATCGCAGGATTACCAAACTTAGCCATGGTCTCAAGTAAATTCTGCCGTATCGGGCCGTCAAAGGCAGCATTATAGTCAACAAAAAGATGATAACATATATGCCGATATGTTTTTCATGAGACTTATTGTTGTCAATTTGCCGTATTTTGAATATCTGATCAGTTGTGGATTTACCTGGTCTAAAATACACTTACGAAGTCCGATCACGTTGGATAACACTGACATTAGTTGTTCACATAAGACACTCGCCAGTATCTTATATGTGATAGGTAAAATACCAATCCCGTAGTAAGTGATGCACACACTTGGATCACCTTTTTAAACACAAAACATATTCAGTTCTTCAGAAGCCATCAGCAAAAGGGAGGACAACAAAAGTTTTTATCAATCAATCACGATATGTATGAGCTATAAACCGACATTGACGTTATAAAGCGAATCAAAGTGCAGCGATTGCGTTAGCGTGGTCATGTTGTACTCATGGATGGTAGTGATCCAGCCCAAAAAGATTTCGATGATGAACTCGATTAACGGCACCAAAGCGGGAAACCTAAAACACTTTGGAGACCTTGCAAACATCCCGTAGTAAGTGGTGCACACACTTGGATCGCCTTTTTAAACACAAAACATATTCAGTTCTTTAGAAGGAAACTGCCAAAGAGAGGACAACAAAAGTTTTTAGTTTAAAAGATTAAAATAGTACGTCAAAACGTTATATTAACGTTAACAACTACAACTTCAAAGTGTTAGATCAGCATTCTTTCGACGAAAAGATATCCATTTATATCACATACTGTTTCTAGACGTGGAATACGGACTAATGACACGAATATATGGACCTATTTCATCCATTGTGTTTTGTTTGATCTGTTTGAAAGGACACTGATTATACCCTCACCCTACGGGTAAGAGGGTATATATCATTTGATACGACCCAAAAGTGTAACACATAGAAGGAGTCACCTTAGACCCTAAGTTTCTTTGAACCAAATTCGATTCATGACTTTTTAAACCGTTTGAGCCATGTCCGTCTGACTGCCAAATGTTTTGAAACTTTGCACAAGTTAATATTTCTCCAAAACTACTTAAAAAAAACTTTATTTCCCTTTACACCCCATGAATGAGGTATGGGATAGCTTCTCGCGTTGTTGTGAATTAACACGCTTTCTATTTTTAGATTCACAACTAACGGCATCTACTTGTTTATCGACGAATGCAAACGTCAATGTTTGAGAAGCTCTTACTAGACACGCCGATTGACTCGACACTAATACTGCGAAGTTGGTGTCGACAACATTCGAGGGGAGCCGACAATGAAAGAAATTTTTTTTTTTTGACTGGAACCAGGAGTTAAACCTGTGATCTCCCGCATGGTAGTCGCGTGTTCTAACCACTATGCCATATACTACTTACGTTGTTGAAAATGGGCTACATAGCCACGCCCCTTCTGGTACCACCCATGCAAATGTACCACTCCGCCCACTTAAAAAAATTTAGTATTAATATCAATACACCTATCGCGATCTTGTTCAAATTCAGGATAAAGTTTTGGAAGAAAAAAAGGAAAGTCTAATCAAGCCCCATCTGGTATCTACACCCAACGCGATCGTGCCCAAATTCGGTACTTAGTAATACTAAAGCATAATAAAGTTCTGGAGAAGAAATCTGGAAGTCTAGCCACGCCCCTTCTGGTACCTCCCATACAAATGTACCACTCAGCCCACTTTAGAAATCGAGTAATAATATCAAAAGAATAGAAGATTTTATGTTTTACTAAGGGTGAGGGTATATGTAAGTCAGTTTTCCCGACTGAAACTTTCATACTGGTTCTGGTCTTCTATTGAGATTTGGCAGAATGATTTTCTCATAATGCCAGGCTATTTCAGTTTCAGCCACTAATCCTCATTAGCCGACCTGATAAAAAGTTTGTGAAAAATTCATTAAATCTTAACCACTTGAATCCCATAACAATATAATAACTAATTCCTAAGTGCATGGACCTAAAAACAGCACAAGCATTCATATATGAGATATCATTGCTATCAAAATATTTCTCTGTTTATGATGCAGAAAGCTGTCGGTTTGCAAAAGAACATACCTTTGCTATTGGTGTCGCAACCAACAGATTTGCCATTCATGCTCTACATCTTCATTTCATCGTTTTTGTTTTGTTCGGTTTGTTTGTACGAACATATAGATTTGTTTTCGTTAACGGAGTGTGCAGCCTTCGTATAAATCATGAGATTTAATAGCTACCGACATTGACGTCATCAAGCGAATCTAAGTACGGCCTTTGCCTAAATTGGGTCGTGATATTCGACGATGAACACGATCGATGGTGCATAAGCGGGAGAACTAAGCACCGTTGGAACCCTGGCTACGGAGAGCCTGGCAGATATTGGTGCGACGAACTGGAGATAGACAGACGCACATCCCAAATAAGGGACAATTTGTATGGGAGTTGGGAGTAATGTTTGACCGATCTGTCTCATTTTAGAACTCAAGCTCCGCTTAGAGAAGAAAAACTTGCCTATATGAAGCTTGCCGACAACTCATAAATTACGGCTTTAATCGCAGGGAAAGACCTCCAAAAAGGTGGAGTGTGTTGGTCTTGCTCATCTTTGAACTTAACCTTCGCTCTAAAGATAATAGCTTGCATTCCAAATTTCAGCTCAATACTTCTTTAACTTCGGCTGTAATCGCGGGAACATACAGACAGGCAGACGGACATTTTTAAATCGACTCAGAATTCAAGGCAGACCATGCCTTCTTATGGGCGTTACAAATGGAAGAACAAATATAATATACCCTTTACTCCATACGTGCGCATAGTGTAGGATATAAAATGAGGGTGTCAAAAGATAACGGATTCAGAAGGCAATTTTACGTTTATTTGTAGACCCACATCACGACACCTGAGTTCGACGTCATCCCGATAAAATAAATAGTCCTCCGCTTGATAGTCGGATTCGCTAACTTTCATGACACGGTCGGTCATAAGGGTATGTATCAATCAATTCAATTGACCGAATTTTCCGCACTGGTTTACTACATCGGTGGTTTTATAACAACACGCTTCTATTGCGACAGTGATTAACCAAACTGACCTAAAGCGAACAACTTTTAAACATCCTTAAACTTTCATTTAATTCACAATTGGAACTCTTTAAGTATTTAAAGCGACAAATCCAACTTTTAAAGTTTCAGTTTCACTTTTTCGATGGCTCCCCTCCCAAAAACATTTAAATTCGAGAATCGAAATGTTTAAAATTTGTCTACATCCTTACGGGCTCTCAACAAAAACCCCAACATTTTGCCATTTGACAACAGTTTGCGTTTTTCGAATGTGAATTGTTGCTGGCGTAGTTTTTGTAGCAGTAGTTGTTGTTGTTGCTGTCGATGTTGTTGTTTTTAGTCATTGACCTTGTGTAACGAATGCAAAAGGAAGACAGGATGTCTACGAACAAGTATCTGCTACTACTATGGCTGTAGTCTGTAAAGTCTGTCGCTGTGTGTGTGTGTGTGTGTACGGATATATGTGTGTTGGCAAAATTTGTCTTTTAGAAGATTTTCACGCCATTTCGATTAAATTTAATCGATTTCTTTGTAAATACGAAACCAATGTCAACAACCAGCCCATTTATTTACATCAACACAGAGAACACACACACACAAACAAACAAACGCGTACATTCAGACAATTTTGGCCCGAACTCACACACACAATGTTCCTACAACTCTTAGTTATAGCAATTATATACTAGCAAGTGTATAAATGTATTTTATGTATATGTAGTAATAGAGCTCCTAGAGATACATTTTCGGAACCTAGTACATATATACGCATACGAACATGTGTACACCGAGTGTATATACCAGAAATCTATACTATATTATACGTATATATATGTACTCCAGAATACAAGAACGTTCAAGTCGAACATTTGTCTATTCAGTGATACACATGTAACCGTACATATGTGTGTGTTTGCGAGTACATACACTTTTTGTTATTCGCATACAATTGAAACTTTAGACTTCCGTTTCCGTAATATTTTTTTTTTTTACGAACGTTTCTTGCTGCTATTGTAGTTTACTTTTACACATACATTTTCGACCGGGCATTGTGATTGTGTCTGGGTGTTCGTCTACCAGTCTTTAACCAGACGATTTCGTATGTCGCCTTCACACAAAACAAAACAAAAAATATGGAAAATAATCCCGAGTAGATTCCTTTTTGCAGGCATTGTCTTTCGCAGTAGAGACACCAGACCTTTGGGTGTACAAATGGGTGGGTGCGTGTACATATACGATATGATTAAGTATCTAAAAATCATTACTTTCTTTTAAACGAGGGCGAATATTAAAATATAATATAATTTGCTGATATATATTATGCAATTTTAAATATCAGCTGCGTAGTTTTACCGTAAGATTCTACTATGATGTATCCATGTTGAAATCGGACGCTTTGCGAAAATATGTTATATGAGTGGCTTAAGGATGGGGTATAAAAAGTTATGAAGAAAAACATTTACAATAAATTTTTGTTTTGGAACCTTCAATTAATAATGGGCGTATTTTTCGAAATTTGCGGAATTCGTGTTTCCAAAACAATTAGAAATTTTTATTCACAGTATTGTCTATCGCTGGCCACAATGTTATTCTATCTATCTCGCAATTTTTGCATACTAGCACGGAACAACATCTTGTGTTTTGATGAAATCCAATCATCAAACCATTTTTTTGCATTTTTCGCAAGAAGTGTACTTATGCTGAAACAGGCTATGTGTCATCAACCGGAACAAATAGTAGTCAGAAGGCGCAATGTCTGAATAAGTTGGCTGGGGTAGAATCTCCCATTTCAGCAGCGTTGCCCAGTAGGTCTTGACCGGCCTTGGAACGTGTGACAGAGCGTTCTCATGCAGAAAAATCACTTTGTAGTGCCTTTCTACAGTGCGCGGCTCCAGCCACGACTTGGGTTTACCGTGATAGTGAAGATCACGCCGCACAGTGGGATGGATTCATATATTTTTGTGCAAAACATATAAAAGATTGGCATAGGTCATTGAAAGTTAGCACCGAGCATTATACTGGCTGAATAACAAATTGAATTTCATTAGAATCGGCCACATCCACCTCCCACGGCCCATCGCTCATACAATTCACATCGTATTTTCGCATAAAATTTGTTCTATCCAGAAGAATAAACAATAGCTGCATGACAAGTTTTATCAAAATTGGCCACGCCCACCGGCAACCATCTAAGATGTTTTTTATATCCTCATCCTACGGATAGGAGGGTATATATCATTTGATACGACCCAAAAGTGTAACACATATAAGGAGTCATTTTAGACCCTATGTTTCTTTGAACCAAATTCGACTCACGACTTTTTTAAGTCGTTTGAGCCATGTCTGTCTGTCTGTCCGGCTGCTACGCACAATAACTTTCGAAAGACGCAACCAATTGTTTTGAAACTTTGTATAGGTTAATAAATCTCCAAAACTACTTACCAAATTGGAAATTGGCTGCATGGCTACGCCCCTTCTGGTACCTCCCATACAAATTCATCATTCCGCCCACTTTAGAAATCAGGTAATAATATCAATACACCCAACGCGGCCATGCCTGAATTGCGTATTTAGTAAAATTGTAGTAGCATAAAGTTTTAGAGAAAAAAACTGGAAGACTAGCCACGCCCCTTCTGGTACCTCACATACAAATGTACAATTCCGCCCACTTTAGAAATTTAGTAATAGTATCAATACACCTTACGCGATTGTGCCCAAATTTTGTTTTTTAAGTTATAATAGGATAAAGTTCAGCCACACCCCTTCAGGCACCTCCCATACAAATGTACCAGTACGCCCACTTCAGAAATGGAGAAAGAATATCAATACATCCAACGCGATCGTCCACAAATTCTGTATTTAGTTAAGCTATAACAGGATAAAATTTCGAAGGAACAATTGAAGTACAGGCACGCCCCTTCTGGTATCTCCCACACAAATGTAACATTTCGCCCACTTTTGAAATCGAATAATAATATCAATACACCCAACGCTATCATGCCCAAATTCTGTATTTTGTTAAGCAAATTTTATGTTTTTACTGAGGGTGAGGTCGGTTTACACGACTGAAACTTTCTCGCTTGTTTTTTCATAAATTCCCGCTAAGTGGTTTTTTAACAACAGAAACCATTCCCGCCTTTCATTTTATTGAAAGTGCAGTTTTGGGGAAATTTAAAAATAAAAACCAGTACAGAAATTTCAGTCAGGTAAACTGACTGATAAATACCATCACCCAATTTAAGATATTGTTGAAGTCTTGAGTTATTGAAATGAATAGATTTTTAATTAAAATAAAATTACTTATGTATATTTTTTCCCCTGCTTGTGGTGCAAAATCGTCCAAAACTTTACTTATTTGTGTAGGGGGTATAGGTGCCGGTTTGGAATTTATGTGAGAAATGTTAATTTTTCAAAAAAATTTAATTTGATAGGGGGTACCACAATAGGTGAACCGATACAGTCCTTATTCATTCCTAACTCGAATTTTCAAACGAACAACTTACGAATAATTTGACTGAATTCAGTGCACTTACAAAAAAAGATATGTATGTAAGACTATAGGGGTGAGTTCGGTCCTTTGTGTGGGAGGTACCAGAAGGGGTGTGTCAAATAGGTAGGTTTTCTGAGGTTTCGCCTCCTATCACAATATAAATTAACCGACTAATTTTCATTACCCCTCAAATGTCCGTTTGGAAGTTATGGGAGAATTATTAATTTTCCAAAAATAGGTAATTTTGTATGGGAGGTACCAGAAGGGGTGACCCGATATAGTCCATATTCACTCCTGATTCATATTTTCATAAGCGTACAAATTACTCATAATTTGACTGAATTCAGTGTACTTAGAAAAAAGATATGTTTGTAATACTATGGGGGTGAGTTCGGTCATTTGTATGGGAGGTACCAGAAGGATGTGTCAAATAGTTAGGTTTTCTAGGATTTTGCCTCTTATAATAACATAAATTAATCGACCAATTTTCATTACCCCCCAAGAGGCCGTTTGGAAGTTATAGGAGAAATATATAATTTCCAAAATTTTCCAAAAATAGGTAATTTTGTATAGGAGGTACCAGAAGGCGTGAACTGATATAGTCCATATTCATACCTGAGTCTAATTTTCATAAGCAAACATCATACGCAAAATTTGAGTGATCTCAGTTTACTTACAAAAAATATATGTATGTAAAACTATAAGGGTCAATTCGGTCATTTGTATGGGAGGTACCAGAAGGGGTGTGTCAAATAGTTAGGCTCTCTGAGGTTTCGCCTCCTATCACAACATTAATTTATCGACCAATGTTCATCACCCCCCAAGTGACTGTTTTGAAGTTATTGGAGAAATATATAATTTCCAAAAATAGGTCATTTTGTATGGGAGGTACCAGAAGGCGTGAACCGATATAGTCCATATTCATACCTGAGTCTAATATTTATAAGCAAACATCATACGCAAAATTTGAGTGATCTAAGTTAACTTGCAAAAAAGATATGGATGTAAAACTATAAGGGTCAATTCGGTCATTTGTATGGGAGGTACCAGAATGGGTGGGGCACAGGTTTCGGTTTTCTTAGGGTTTGTCTACTTTTGCAAGATAAATAAACTGACCAAATTCAAACATCCTCCGGTTGTCCGTTTGGAAGTTATGGAAGAAATATTAATTTTCCAAAAATAGGTAATTTTGTATGGGAGGTACCAGAAGGGGTGGGGCTATTCAGCCCATTTACAATCCCATAAGTTCGTTTTGATAAATATTGACACTGGTAAATTTTCATACCGATCCGTTAAGGTTTACTCGAGTTATCCTGCTGACCAGCCATCCAGCCATCCAGCCAGCCAGCCAGCCAGCCAGCCAGCCAGCCAGCCAGCCAGCCAGACAGACGGACATAGCTCATTCTTCTTAAAAAGTTCTGAAACGAATTTGGTCTTAAGATACTTGGGGTCTAACTCGTCTCCTTTAATGCGTTACACTTTTTTTCGTATCAAATGATATATACCCTCATCCCTAAGGGTGATGGTATAATTAAGTTAAATTTTGGAGCTTAATCTTATTAACGGTTTGTAATATACCCTTCATTATAACCTTTTCACGCTCGGACCGAAGGGTATTGTATTTGTTTGTTGTTCCATTTTTAAAGCCCATAAGTAGGCGTGGTGGGTATGACAATATATATGTATGTATATGAATGATCAGCGTCGAATGCTAAGACGAGTTAAAGGTGTCCGTCCGTCCGTCTACCCCACGATTATATTCGTATTTTCAGAGAAATCGAGCTGAAATTTAATATGTAAGCTGCTATATTCTTAGTAGAGGATAAGTTCTTAGATGATCAAGATTGGTCAAAAACTATTCCCATCTTCACACAAACTCTCCATATTAGGGGGTGTCCGTCTGTCTGTCCCTGCGATTACTCCCGTAGTTTGCAAGTTACCGAACAGAAATTTGGTATTGAAGCTTTTTTCGGCAAAAGTGCAGAATATGAGGCGGGAGCCCAAAAAAATAGAAAAAATGACACCTCCCCCCAAATACGCCCCAAAACACGAAAATCGAGGTCAAAGTTGGCGCTAAGGCCCGGGGGGCCAAAAAATGGGGCCCTTGGGTTCTATGATGACCCCCCATGTGTGGGTACTCAAATGAGAGATATTTTCGAGGCGAATCCAACGAAAAATCATGCAAAAAGTTAGAAAAATGTAAGGAAATAAATTGAAAAATGCTAAAAAAAAATAGGAAATCTAAAAACCGCGCGATTTTTTAAAAAAAAAATAATTTTTTCTGAAAACCCCGTAAAAAATTTAAAAAAATGAGGAAAAATCATAGAAAATTAGAATAATTTAAGGAAATGAATTGAAAAATTCCATAGAAAAATGAAATGTCATCAGAAATGTGTGAAAATTTTAAATTTTTTTTTTGAATTTTTTAAGGTTTTTAAAGGTAAATTTCAAGAAATATTTAAAAAAAATTCAAGAAAAAGTCCAAAGAGTAATATTTGAGAAAATTGATTAAAAAAAGAATAAAAGTGGAAAATTAAGATGAATTTGAAAAATATATTAAAAAAAAGATATGTATTGTAATTATAATGTTTTTTTTTTGATATATCCCTTTAAAATATTATTTTTAAATTAGAGTTGTAACGGTTCAGATGGTTGCAGTAGCGACGCAGGCAAAATTTTTTTTTAAAAAAATCGCGCGATTTTTTTGGAAAAAATTTTTGTTTTTGGTATTTTCCGGGAAAAATATTTTTTTTTGTAATTTAGAGTGAAAATGGATATGTTGGGCGTAAAAGCGCCGCAGGCAAAAATTATATTTAAATAAATCGCGCCATGTTTTTAAAAATTTTTTTTTTTTGGTATTTGAGTACCCGCACCTGGGGGATCATCATAGAACCGAAAGGGGCCCCTTTTTTGACCCCCGGGCCTCATGGGCCGGAGCGCCAACTTTGACCTGCCATTCCGATGTTTGGGGACCAAGACGGAGACAATGACATATTTTTTTTTTAATCGGGCTCCCGCCCTTTTTTCCTCTAGGCGAATCGATACAACTATCTGTTTCCGCGAAATTTTCAAGCATCCAAACTTCAATCCTTTAAGCAGAGGTTAAATTCTAAGATGAGAAAGATCGGAATAAACGACTTCCACCTCCCATACGAACTCCCTCTTATTTTGGCAGTCCGTCTGTCTGACGCCGCGATTACAGCAGTTGTTTCAGAGCTATCAATTAGAAATTTTTAAATTTTATCTTCCAAGCCGATGTTAAGTTTTATGATAAGGAAGATTGAAAAAAACTACTTAAATTAACTTACAAAAGGGTTAAGTTTCATAAAACAAGAATTTAAAGAAAAATTTGTTAATGACTTATTATTTGGGTTGTTTGTAGTATTGTATTTAATTTGTTAAACAATTTGTTTCCTTATGCATTTAAGAATGTGTTTAGTATTTGAAAGTATTTTAAATTTACTTCAAATACAAAATTTATCAAAAATACTGCAATACTTATGATCGTGAATAGCTCTTATTTATCACCATTTTTTACAAATGGGGCAGGGTATTCGTACAAAAGGAGAATTGATTCCAGTTCTTCGTTTTTTACTTTTGTTAATCGGGATCATCCTTCTCTTTGAACTCAAAATCACCACCAAATAAAGATACATATTCTTAATCGTTATTTCATTTTACAAATGATATACACCCTATAGTCTTGGAAGTAAGCTATAACACAACTTATTACCTGGCCTTACCCAATTCTAATTACCACCTTCGTTAGCCAAAGTACTGTCTGTCTTTCATGCGTTGTAAAGCATTTTTATTTTTTTGCAACTCAATTTTGTTCCACGATAAACTCATACATTCACTTCAATACACATAAATATACATTTACTACGAACCATTTAAAACTACCAAAAAATACAACAACAACAACGAGGCATTCAACAACAACTAACCAAATTGCCCTATGTACCAATTTTCACAATTGAGCTTTAAATGTTCATGAAATAGTAGACTGAGATCCAAAATGACACGAGGGGGGTGGGAACATAGACTGTGTCTGGGTGATGTCGAAGGTATTTGCAGTAAAAGTACTTATTTTGGTTACACTATGTACGATAATATGTACCACACTGTGTGTTTTTGTTGTTGTTGTTTTTCGAAATTCTACAAGTACTTTAAAGACATTTGACTATTTACTCTTATTGATTCTATTTGTTGTATATACATACATAGATATATAGGAACAAATTCTAGTATATAAACGCTTGTAACTACATTTCTAGTATACAATCTACTTTAGCAGTGTAGTAAGTGTCCATGTACATGTACTCGTACATAGGACGTTATGTTTGCTCTCTCTAGCTATGTGAACAATTTTTAGTTGGTGTTGTTCAAAGTTGCCTTTTGTTTTCTTTGTGTTGAGCATTTTTGTGTCAATCTTTTAAAGTGAAATGGTTAATGCTTCGTACGAGTTCGCTCGCTCCATTCCACCCTAGTGGAGCACCAAATTTCCAAGTTAAATTTTCTGTCCAAATGGGGGACATTTGTAATCGATATTTTTAAATTTTTCGTGGAGAAATTTAAGTGGACTGACTAGATGACTAATGATTTCCTGTATAAGGTTTGTGTAAGGCAAAACATTTGTCGTTTGCAGTCAGTATTGATTAGGTAAATTGTGATGATGGCAATGCGAGTTTTTACATTAATATTCATATATGAATTGTAAACTAGACCCCTTGATTGGTTTAATAATTGAATTAAAGTGAATAAGATAATGGTAAAATATTACCTATATATTAAATAGGTAAGATTTAATGGAGCTTTAGAAGTGAATGTGTCGGAAATCTATATTGCAGGAAAATCGGTTTTGGGTTTATTCTTTTATATACGATATAGAATTATAATCTAACAATTTAATTCATTTAAAATTTATTCACATTAAAAAGTTTAAATTGTATTACGGAAAAAAGCTTATGTGTGGGGGTTAAGTTTACGACATGTTGGTGACGTTCCGAATAAGAAAATTGAGAATGTCTTGCTAAGATTCTTAATGACTCTTTTTTACACTCATTTATATAACCACATAGCCACTACTCTTTTAAAACGACTCTCCAAAACATAGCATAATAAGATACGTAATGAAAAGTAGTTTATAAGCCAAGTCTCTTACTAAGCAATAAAATATATGAAGGCGAATAGCAGCCTTTTGGAAAGTAATTTTTAGTCCTATTAAAGGACTCAGCCGATTTCAATGAAATCTATCTATAGTCTATACCTTACAATATATTTTGTCAAATTATTTTAGTTGGGTCCTTCTGCTCCATGTCACTATTTAACATATTCATGATCACAACTTTTCAGCGGTGTCCTCTATTTTATTCTCTAGCTCGCTCCTTATTGGTGTGTGGTTATGTAATTTAATATTTTCGATGTAAAATATTGCCCTTTCACATAATTCTACTATTAAATTTACGAAGTTCACTAAAATACAATTCTCTTGATCTACCGCACGCAACTGTCCTGGGGGTGACCTGTGTTCGAGCTCTATCACGGCTACATGTATTTCTTTAATGATGATAATATTAGGGACAGCAACTGCCGAGTAGTCGAATTAATCGGAATTTGTCTAGTAAATAGTTGACGTTCGGTTTCGATGTTTAACTGTAGGTTCCGTTAGGAAGAAATAAGAAATATATTTTTATTCTGACTCTTACTTTTAACGCTATTCCAAAGGTAACATCCTTACGTAGTGTCTTAGTTATAGTTATACCGCACGTTGAAAATTATTATAAGCGATTCGATCTTCTGCGCTTCTTCTCCAGTTAGTCACACCAAGTTTTGTAAGGTTCTCAGTAACCTGGTCTTTCCAACGGAGTTTTGGTCGCCCTCTTCTGCGCCGTCCATCGAGTACACTGTCTAAGACTTTTCGAGCTGGAGCATTTTCGTCCATGAGTACAACATGACCTAGCCAATGCAAACTCAGTACCTTTATGCGTCTGACCACGTCAATTTCAGAGTACAGCTCGTACAGCTCATTATTCATACGAAGTTGGTAGCCTTTGTTAACGTGATGGGACCATATATTTTACGGATTATTTTTCTCCCGAATACTGCCAGAACCGATTCATCCGCATGTGTCATAGCCCAGAATTCTGAGCCATACATTAAGACAGGTAGAACCAGTATCTAGTATAGCTGGATTTTTGTTCGTTGGGAGAGGACTCTGTCATTAAATCTCTTGCTTAGACCGTTGTAGCATTTTTTATCAAACAGGATTCTTTTTCGGATTTTAGCCTGACATTATTTGTTTTGTTGATGGCGGATCCTAGGAACATCAAATTATCTACCACCTCGAAATTATAGTTGTCAACGTTCACGCAGTTTCCCAAACGAGTAGATTATTTGTTTGTTGAAACTAATAACTTCGTTTTGTCCTCGTTCACCATTAGACCCATTTTCGCTGATTCCTTCTGTACACTTGAGACGGCTGCAGTAACATCACGCAGTACGCCAGTAGCATATGGCTTTCGTTGAATATCGTGCCACTCGTGGTTACTGCAGCTTTCCTCATTATCATCTCCACCACTATGTTGAAAAGGTCACACGATAGGCCATAGCCTGTTTTTAGGCCACGTCTGGTCCTTGCCCATCTTCACTGAAGACTTCGTGTCAGTCAGCGTCATTCCGCAAAGGCGTATTAGCTGGAATACCAAACTCAGTCATGGCTTCAAGTAACTTCTGCCGCATCGGGCTGTCGAAGGCAGCTTTATAGTCGACAAAAAGATGGTAAGTGTCGTTCTGTTTCTCTTGGGTCTTTTCCAGGATTTGCCGAACTGTGAATATCTGGTCAGTTGTTGATTTACCAGGTCTAAAGCCACACTGATAAGGCCTGATCAGGTTGGATAACACTGGCTTTAGTCTTTTACATATCACACTCGACAGGACCTTATATGCGATGGGTAAAAGGCTGTACCCGCGGTAGTTGGAGCACACACTTGAATCACCTATTTTTAGCACAGGACATAATACGCTTAGATTGCAATTACCGGGCATGCAATAGTTAAGCCAAACTGTGCGTAGGAGCTGGTGCATGCTCGTTATCAGCTCCTTGCCACCAAACTTGAAGAGCTCTGTCGGAAGTCCGTCGGCACCGGCTGTTTTATTATTTTTCAGCTGCGATATTGCTCTTTTTACATCGGCTTGAATTGGTGATGGGCAATCAAAGCCGTCGTCGACAATTGGCGTGCACTGCCTTCTTGAACCAGCAGTTGCTGGAAGTGTTCTCTCCATATATACATCAGACTCTTCGTATCTGTACCCAGATTCTCATCCTTGTCCTTACAGCAGGGGAGCCCAATACCGAAGCCTTTTGCATCCCTGTAGTGCTCGATATCCTCGTTCTCCTGTTCCGTCATCTGACGTTTTTTCGCATAAATAGCTGTCGCGACTGTTTCACTGTCTCCTTGTGCCATTCCCTAACAGCCCGGGTTACTATTGGCTGTAGCGTTGCCCTATAAGCAGCGTTCTCAGACACTATGCGACATCCTTCATCGTACCAGGATTTGTCTGAGCGCCTTTTTTCATATCCTACCACGGTTTTTCTGGCGGTGTCCTTGAATCGGGCAATATGCTGCCACTGTGTATCGGGAACGCTCTGCCCAATCTTGTGCGCACTTTGGTTGCAACTAGGTAAGGATCCGACCAAAATATAAGCGCTACGGATCACATGCACGTCCATGACACTAGATGTATGCCTGCCATAAATTACCACATGATCAATTTAATTTTCGGTGTTTTGATAGGGGGATAGCCAAGTTGCCGTGTGGATATCTTTGTGCTGGAGCCTAGTTCCACTCACTAACATGTTCCTTTCCGGTACGAAGCGAACTAGTCTAAACCCGTTGGCTGAAGTGTCGGTATGCAGGCTAAATTTACCGATCGATGGAATTTTATCGATCCAAAAACATCTTCCCTTCCTATTTTTGTATTAAAGCCTCCTAGAACAATTTTAATGTCTAGGCCAGGGCAGCGGTCGTATGTTTGCTCTAAGCGCTCGTTAAATGTGTTTCCTCAAGGCACTCGTAAAATGCATCTTTAATCTCATAGTCTTTATCTTCCGTCAGGGCATAAGCACAAATCAGCGTGATGTAGAAATATTTCGCTTTGATACGGATTGTGGCTATTCGATCACTAACAGGATTGAATCGCGAGACAAGATGTCTGAGTCTCTCGCCAACTACAAATTCATATCCAAATTCTTGCTTTTCGGCATGGCAGCTGTAATAGGTGTCTCAATTTTTACGTCGGGAGCATCCTTGTCCTGTCCATCTCATCTTCTGGATGGCGGTGATGTCAGCCCTATATTTTTGGAGGACATCCGCCAGTCGGATAGTGTCACCTTCTCTATAGAGAAGTCCGAACGTTCGAGATGCATATCCTTAAATCATGGTCCTTATTACGTCATTGGGGATTCCGTTTATTACTTTTTCTTTTTTGTGTTTTCAGTAAAGGACCTGAAGGTGGATGGCTAGCCCAACCATCAGAGTCCATTGCTCGCTATCTGCCACTATTCATGATGAAAAAGTATCGCGAACAACGTTGGCCAGGTACCACCACGAAGGAGGTTGTAAGTTGGCTTGAGATGCAAGATTCATTTTACATCCCCAAAGGCAACCAAACATAACTATTTTTGAAAAATTAAATGGTCACTGCGTTTCAAGAGTAATACAACACTAAATATGTTATTTATCAGAACAACAGAAGCTGTATTAAATTACAATTATATTAATCGTCTTAGGATTAAGTACAATCTACCTAAAAACATGCTAGAATTTATAAAACTTCTTACATTTGATATGTACAGACAGAAATTACAAAAATTTGCACAAAAAATCCCTCAAATATAGCAAATATTTCACACCAAAAAAAGTCATTACAAAAAATTGTATTATTACTACCAGTGGCATATCGTAAATTTCCCACAAAACAAAACCATATTAATCCCTAATAATCGCTCAAAATCCTACCAAAAAAAAAAAAACAACAGAAACCTTTATAAGCTTTCGGTTCCATTGGCAATGGCACGGGAATCATCTAATAAAAATAAATGCAACACAAGCACGCTATGTTATACATATGCAAAAAACACAGGAAAAAATTAATGTTGATCAAGAATTCCGAACTACATATGAAGGATGGTGAGTACCTAAACAAACATGGTCTTGACAAACAACGAAAACAAAAACATCATGTTGCGTTTAAAAACAGTGCCAAAAAAGCAATGTTGCTTTGCAATTATATGAGTGTATGATGGATTAGAAGATCACTGCGTTCAACCCCGATCGGAGTATGAGCATGTTTGTAGGGTTTGATATTAAATATGGTTGTAATTTTGGTTGTTTTGTATTTGTACCTTCGGACAACTACATATAAAAAACATATGCGTTTATATACTGTATGTAGGCTGCATTTATATAAACACACCCATTTATAATAACTATATTGGTGAGAAGTCACAAAAAAACTACATTACTTCAGAAATGTTGTAGTACATGAATTACATATGTATCCATTTAAATCTGTTTTTTATTTACCCATAGCCAAACTGGTTTTAATTTGTCATTCTTTTGTCTGTTTATGGTAGAGTATATGTGTGGAAAGGACATTGTTGTAGGTACTTATATGTGGATGATGTAAGCATACGAATAACATTGCTACTGTCCGTCGTATCGGTCAAACAATAGATTATTTGTATGGCACATGTTGTACAGTATATTCCGTTTCCTAATAATTTCAGATCAAACCACTACAATTATATAGTTTTATATAAATTCTTTGCAGTAACAGTTTAAGCAGTTGGGGATGCAAAGTAAATCTTAAATCTTAAGCCGACTCTCAACCTACTTCGTGGTGGGACCTGGGCAACGTTGTTTGTGATAATTTTTGTTATCTTGAATAGCGGCAGATAGTGAGTGACGAACTCTTTTGGTTGGGCTACGACCCCCGCAAAAGAAATAAGGACCATGATTTAAGGATATGCACTTAGGACGTCCGTACTCTCTATAGAGAAGGTGACACTAACCGACTGGGGGATGTCCTCAAAAAATATAAGGCTGAGAACACCGCCATCCAGAAATGAGTTGGACAGGACAATGCTTGCGACGTAAAAATTAAGACACCTATTACAGTTGCCATGCCGAAAAGCACGAATTTAGATATGAATTTGTAGTTGGCGAGAGACTCATACATCTTGTCTCGCGATTCAATCCTGTTAGTGATCGGATAGCCACAATTCGTATCAAGGCGAAATATTTCTACATCACGCTAATTTGTGCTCATGCCCCGATGGAAGATAAAGACGATGAGATTAAAGACGCATATTACGAGCGCCTAAAGGAAACATACGACTGCTGCCCTGGCAACGACATTAAAATTGTTCTCGGAGACTTAATTGCTGAAATAGGTAGGGAAGATGTTCTTGCAACATCGATCGGTAAATTCAGCCTGCATACCGGCACGTCATACAACGGGTTTACGCTGGTTTGCTTCGCAGCGCAAAGGAACATGGTAGTAAGTGGAACCAGATTCCAGCTCAAAGATATCCACAAGGCAACTTGGCTATCCCCCGATCAAAACACTAAAAATCAAATTGATCATGTGGTAATTGATGGCAGGCATGCATCTAGTGTTATGGACGTGCTTGTGATCCGTGGTGCTACTATTGATTCGGATCATTAACTGGTTGCAGCCAAGGTGCGCACAAGAATGAGCAGAGCGAAAAACGCACGTAACCAAACACAAAGAAAACTGGACATCGCGAAGCTGCAAACCCCAGGGGTAGCCACTGCCTACTCCAACCAGCTCTCCCAACTACTACGACACAACGCCTCTACTTCTGACGTTCCCGATACACAGTGGCAGCATATTGCACATTCCATGGCAACCTCCGCAACAATCGTGCTAGGATATAAAAACCGGCGCTCAGACGAATCCTGGTACGATTAAGAATGTCACATAGCGTCTGAAGAATAGGATGATGCTTGTAGGGCAACGCTACAGCCAATTGTAACCCGGCATGTTAGAGAATGGCACAAGAAGACAGTTGAACAGGCGAGACGGATATTTAAACGAATAAAAAGTCAGATGAAGGAGCGGGAGACCGAGGATATAGAGCGATACAGGGAGAGAGGTGAGACCCGAACATTTTACCAAGGTTAGGTTAGGTTAATTCGGCAGCCACGTTGAACATAGCTCACTTGGGTCCTAGTATGAGTCCCGTTGTGATACCATTTTAAGATTTTCGCACCAAATGTTCCTATTCTATTCGGCCAACGTCGCTGTCAAGCCATTTCGTTGCTCTGATGAAGGCATGGATATTCCTACATCAGATAGACAGGTTTTGTCTAGAAGTGTCCGATGACCAAGCTTTTCGTATCTCAGGTCACCAAAAGCAGGGCAGTGACATAGAAGATGTTCCGTGGTCTCCTCTTCTTCCTCATCATTGCAGCTCCTACAAAAATCGTTGTAAGGTAGTTTCAGCCTCTTAGCGTGTTTGCCAACCGGCCAGTGACCAGTTATTACAGCTTTGATGTTCCTTAGGTGGACTCTGGACAAGTTCAGCACAAATCGTGTCCTCTGTGCATCCTTTGTAGGCCAAATTTGTTTGGTCAGCAATGATGTTCAGTTTCCCCGCAATGAGCTGTTTCCTCCTTGTGAGAGGGATCCCAATGAGACCGTAAACTTCGCCCGAGTTCACGGTTATGGCGGCCTTTGCCAACGTATCGGCCATTTGGTTTCCATATATGTCCCCATGTCCTGGAACCCATGTTAGGGTAACCGTCGAATGTCTCGCTATCTCCTCAAGAGACGACCGGCATTCACGAACATTTCTCGAAGTGGTGTACACGTTCTCTAGGGATCTAATAGCCACTTTACTATCAGTAAGGATATGAATATTGCCGTCCAATATCCCTAGATACTGAATTTTCTCTACGGCTATTCTAATGGCCGCTATTTCGGCCTGAACTATGCTACAATGGTCTGGTAGCCTGATTGATAAACTCAGATTCAACTCTTCCGAAAAGATTCCACAGCCCGCTCTTTCCTTTGATTTTGAACCGTCCGTGAAAATTAGGAAGACATCCTACCCAAAGTTCAGGGCATTATCATTATCATTATAGTAGGACCTATCCGGGATGTTCCTTATAAAACCCGGATCGAATAGAGGTTCAGGTATGGTGTAATAAGTGTGGTAGATCACATTCATTAGGTTCAGAATTTTGGCATGTCCATAGTTTCTGTGCATCCATGCTTTTGTGGCGTCTAAACGCATTGCGGTATTCGCCGCTATTTTCCTCGCCTCAATGTCAGGGGGTAACCAGTTTAGGATCGTGAACAGTGCCTTAGTTGGAGTAAGGCAAAAAGTAAAAGCAAAAGGCTACGGTAATGGGCTCCCCTCCTGTAAGGACAAGGATGGAAATCTGGTTACAGATACGCAGAGTGTGCTGCATATATTGAGAGAATACTTCCGGCAACTTCAGGTTTGCAGAAGACAGCGCCCGTGAAGGTATCGCGCCAATTGTCAACGACGGCTTAGATTGCCCACCACCAAGTCAAGCAGAGGTAAGGAGAGCAATATCGCGGCCGAAAAATAAGAAAGCAGCCGGTGTCGACGCACTTCTTGCAGAGCTCTTCAAGTCCGTTGGTGAGGACTTGCAAGCATCAGCTCCTCATCTCATAAAAGGTCCTGTCGAGTGTGCTATGTGAAAGACTAACGCCAGTGTTATCCCATCCGATTGGGCCTTATTAGTGTGGCGTGAGATCTGGTATATCAACAACTGACCAGATATTCACACATCGGCAAATCGTGGAAAAGACCCAAGAGAAACAGATCGACATCTTTTCGTCGACTATAAAACTGCCTTTGACAGTTTGGAATTTCAGCGAAGCTGATACGACTTTGCGGAATGACGCTGACTGCAACGAAGTCTTCAGTGAAGATAGGCAAGGACCTTACGGAGCCATTCTATACTATACTTACACAAGGCGACGGCCTGTCGTGTGACCTCTTCAACAGAGTTTTGGAGATTATAATGAGGAAAGCTGTAGTAAACACGAGTGGCGTGATATTCAACAAAAGCCACATGCAACTCGCGTACGCTGATGATGTAGACATCATCTGCAGAAAACTGCGGGATGTGACTGCAGCCTTCCCAAGTATACAGAAGGAATCAGCGAAAATGGGTCTAACGGTGAACGAGGGTAAGACGAAGTTATTTCTTTCCACGCACAAACAATCTACTCGTTTGGGAAACTGCGTGAACGTTGACAACTATAATTTCGAGGTCGTAGATAATTTTATCTACCTAGGCTCCACCATCAACAAAACAAAAAATGTCAGCCTGGAAATCCGGAGTATAATCCTGCTTGCTAATAAATGCTACTAAAAACTAAGCAAGCGATTTAATGACAGAGCCCTTTTTCGACAAACAAAAATTCCGCTATACCAGATACTGGTTCCACCTGTCTTGATGTATAGTTCAGAATCCTGGGTTATGACACAAGCGGATGAATCGGTTCTGGCAGTATTCGAGAGAAAAATACTCCGAAAATTATATGGTCCCATCATCGTTAGCCGAGAGTATCGACGTCGTATGAATCATGAGCTGTACACTGACATTAACGTGGTCACGCGCATTAAGGTGCAGCGGTTACGTTGGCTAGGTCATGTTGTACGCATGGGCGAAAATGCTCTAGCTCGAAAAGTCTTCGACAACAAACTCGATGGACCAATTTTTATACCATCACCCTTAGGGATGAGGGTATATATCATTTGATACGACCCAAAAGTGTAACACATAGAAGGAGTCACTTAAGACCCTAGGTTTCATTAAACCAAATTCGATTCATGACTTTTTAAGTCGTTTGAGCCATGTCCGTCTGTCCGTCTGTCTGTCTGCTGTCCGGCTGGTGCGCACGATAACTTTCGAAAGACGTAACCAAATGTTTTGAAATTTTGCACGAGTTATTATTTCCTCAAAACTACTTACGGTATTGCAAATGGGCTACATGGCCCCGACCCTTCTGGTACCTCAGATACAATTACATCATTCCGCCCACTTTAGAAATCGAGTAATAATATCAATACACCCAACGGGATCGCACCCAAATTCTGTATTTGGTAAAGCTATAACAGGATAAAGTTTTGGAAAAAATTTTGAAAGCCTAGCCACGGCCCTTCTGGTACCTCCCATACAAATCTACCTTTCCGCCCACTATAGAGATGGAGGAATAATATCAATAAATCAAACGTGATCGTAATCAAATTCTATTAGTAGTAAAGCTATAACAAGATAAAGTTTTGAAGAAAAAAATTTTAAGTCTGTCCACGCCCCATCTGGTACCTCCCATACGCATCTGGTACCGCCCACTTTAGAAATCGATTGATATTATTAATAGACCTGACGCGATAGTGCCCAAATTCTGTATTTGGTAAATTTCAAGCAGGATAAAGTTTTGGAGAAAAAATCTGGAAGTGTAGACACGCCCCATCTGGTACCTCCCATACAAATGTACCTTTCCGCCCACTTTGGAAATAGGGTAATAATATCAATACACTCGACACGATCGTGCCCAAATTTTGAATTTTGTTATGTTATAATAAGGCAAAGCTTTGGAAAAAAATGTGAAAGTCTAGACACCCCCTGACGGTACCTCCCATACAAATGTACCTTTCCGCCCACTTTAGGGATGTTGTAATAATATCAATACACCCAACGCAGTCGTGCCCAAATTCTGTATTTAGTAAAGCTATAACAGGATAAAGTTATGGAGAATAAATCTGGAAGCCTAGACACACCCCTTCTCGTACCTCCCATACAAATGTACCACTCCGCCCACTTTAGAAATCGAGTAATAATATCAATATAATAGAAAATTATTTGTTATACTGAGGGTAAGGGTATATGTAAGTCAGGTTGTCCGACTTACACTTTCTAACTGGTGTTAATTACAAATCGGTTAATTTTAATAACTCAAGACTTAAACAATATCTTATAGTGGGTGATGGTATTTATCAGTCAGTTTATCTGACTGAAATTTCTGTACTGGTTTTGGATAGACATGGTTACTGAGAACCTTGCAGAACTTAGTATGACTAACTCGAGAATAAGCGCAGAAGATCGAAGAGATTTTAATATTTTTCTACATGCGGTATATAACCCTATAGGATTGCAAAAAAGTGCCACCTAAGTAAGAAGTAACAGATTAAGCTCTCCCAAAATGGGTACTAAATTCCATTTTTGGATTGCCGTATATGAATTTTTACTTACTTAAACCATTAATAAATTTTATAATTATTCGATAAATTTATACTTAAACAAACTTCGTCAAAGTAGAATGTTAAACTTGACACTATGTATACTAGTAAAAGGATTCAGAAATTTTTTTAATCATTGAGATTTAAATAATGACAGCAAATAAACAGCCATATTTATACTCCTTAGACTGCCTCAATGAGAAATCTTTCCTTATCTTATCCAAATACAACAATTAAGCATTCTTTCACCATCTTCTGTGAATAATTCATTCAACGTTCTGAAAATAAATTTCGATCACTTAGCAAAAGAAGGAAACACATACCACATTTATGACAATATAAGACGCCATTAAAAATTCATAAAAATTATATTTAATAAAATATCAAATTACCACATTATAAAGCTCCTTTGTACACCTTAAGCGAAAATAACGCGCAAGACATTATTTGAATTCAACAACAATTACTCAGCGCCATTGTCATAAATGACGGTTGGTTGCCGGGAAACCATTAAAATTTTTAGTGCTGTCAAATGAAACGGAGCCATAAGTATAATTGCAACTCTCAATTTTGAGTTGGTTTTCAAAATCATAATAAAATACAACGAGCATATAATGACATTGATTACGACAAAAGCGACAACGTCAGAGGTGGTACTGGGCAATGATCGTTGTCGTCTTCATAATGATGACAAAAAAAAATAATAATTATAATAATAAACCACAAATTGAGAAGAAAGAACTGTACAGCAAATGAAAACAATAAGTGTGCACAATAATTGATATGTAAAATAATATTTCCATCAAAGAACAATGATCTGTCGGATCACAATAGCAGTTGAAAATAATTCTTAATGATATTTCAAAACCAAATGGTTGACAAATTTTTGATGTCGATCATTTTATTTATTGCTTTCTTAGAGTTTTGTCCCAAAATGGAATTATAATTTTTCTACACATTTCTCTCTTGCCAAGCTATTGTCTTTCACTTTGGTAACAATACGTTGGATTTCAAATGTTATGATTTCCTTTCATTCTCCTTTTGACAAGACTTTTTAGTTGAGGGGATGCTGCTAGACATTATATGTACTTGGCGGTGCGTGAGGACCTCTGCTGTGTCTTAAATAAAATAATCATTATAAATCCTTAAGATAATACATAATCCAATGGGACATCTTCAAAGGAAGGAGCGGCAGGCATTTTACTTCAATTATTATTTGTTACGTTATTAACGTAAACGTTGTAAATTTTAAAAGGTTTCCGACCGACTAGGGAATATAAAGACTGGGATTTCTTCCCTGTGGCTCTGTATGTCACATATTGTGTAATCTTGTGAGAGGGGAGATTAGTCGCCGCTGTAGTTACCGAGTGACATCTATTGTGTACTCCACAAGTGGGAAACATATAAGTTAATAATAAGAAACGTTGTCTTATGCTTTGTGTTTGGTTATTGACTATTTAGAGCTAAATTTATACTATCGCTCTATATTGAATTACGTATTTAAAACACATTAATGTAACAACATTTTTACAAATTTTATATACATATGTAGTCTGTATGTAAAGGGTAAATTTAGATACTACTGAACCTAATCTTATAATTTGTGGTGTTGCGGGCCAATTTATCAATATAATAACTCCGGCAAATTAGGGAAAAATAAAAACAAAATTAGAATTTTATGGGTTTTTAAGGGAGTTTATTGAAGAACGTACCTTCGGGTTTTCGGGTGGTTTAATTAGTATTCTTCTTCTTTTTTCTTCAATCCTTAAAACTAGCAATTCATTTTAGTACTTAAAAATAACTTACATCTAGGGTTACCAACGTAAACATCCCGCCCCCTTGCGCGAGTGCAACTAAGAGATGGAGAGAGTTAATATACTGGAAGACAGGATTCAATTGCACGGGGCTTTATCTTCCGAAATTCTGGGCAGTGACGTAGTGAATGGGTCTGATTGCAAAGATGACACTTTTACGATGACGGACGCTCCAGGAACAGTTCGGCTGATTCTTCTTCGTTTAGGAAGCGGTCGTTAACCACTTGTCGTGGTGGGGAAGACATATTTCTGAGGAGAAAAAAAAAACGGAGAACACGAAACACAGAAAGAAGAGGGAAAACGGGGGAAAAAAATATAATTTATTATTGTGGGTAAAACTTCTTTAATTTTCAATGGAGAGTACTCAAAAAACCACAATACGAGTTTTTACGAGATTTATCTCTCGTTATAAATCTAACGAAGAGTATAAATAAGAGGTCTTGAACTTAGGATGAGACGATGATTGAGACGAGATATATACGAAAAATGAAAAACGATATAAAGTGTCTGCAGAAAAAGTCACTTGAGACAAATGGGTTTGAATTTTGCGGGTTGCCAAGTTTGTGAAAACTAGAAATAGATAATTTTCTCGGGGTAAAATTAACCAATTTGGCCCTTTCCACCACAGATCATTTGACAACAAATTGTGCGTAAGAATGCCACGACTTGATATGTCGACAGGGTTATCGGGTTAACCGACATGATGCCAGTTTTTAGTACCTTCTTTATCAGATTTTAACGCAACTCTGCTTGCTACAAAAGTGCGCCAGTGGCACGGGGGTTTTTGGAACCAGGATAAGACTATTGTCAAATCCGTCAAAAGGTAAGCTCTCAAAGTAGATAGGTTCAAGTCAGATACTAGAGAACTTACAGTTTTTGCCGAAAGAGTTGCACCGCAGGGCTCAAAACGGGGTAAGGTTTCCACCTTAATTGGCGTCACTTGAGTTTTTGCAGCAAGTAAATGGGTGGTATTAATACCGAACGGGTTATGGATGCAAATTTACAATTTGGCCGCGTACGCTTTTTCAGAAGCATCACAAAAGGGGTGAAGCTCTGCATTGTGGTCAGGGTCCCGTCGAGGGATGGCTATCCGTTCAATTTCAGCGTAATCATCCTGAAAAGCGAGCCAATTGTCCAAAGTTAAGGGTTTCGAGCAGTCGTCCCAGTTAGTCTTGTCCCTCCATATTTGCTGCATAATTATCTTAGCAACGATAATTTTCGGGGCCAGCCAACCGGCTGGATCAAACAATTTAGCAAGACAAGACATTTTGTATGGTGACAACGGATTTATCAGGGGTGCTTAAGCTTGAAATAGAAATAATCTTTTCCAACATTCCATAATCATCTTTTCCAACAACCCAGCGTTTTCGCGGTACTGGTAGCCGAGATTTTTAAATTCTGAATCCAAAAAATGATCTGGTGATACATGTTTTAGACACCCTTGGGTATTTAAAATGTAGGGAACCGAAAATTGGTCTGAACAAACCTTTTTTGAATGACCTAGAGAAGAGTATTCTTCAATTACTCCATCGTATTGAGTTTGGATATCAGGGGTTTTTAACAAATGTGCCTCATTACGACAAAATTGAGAATCTGCCATATTACGAGTGTAACATAGTTGAATCTTCAAGGGGTAAGCGGGTTTAAAAGGGAGCGAAACAACATTTCGACTATCTTCATTTCTAAATATTGTCCGATACAAATTCTCACAATATTTATTTCCCTCTGGCATCTTATTACCATGAGGCACTTCTTCAATCTTCCAAGAACGAGTTAGTTGTTCATTTATCCTTATTTTATTAAATAATGACACAACTGAGTGGATTGGTTTGGGTTGGGTTGGGGTTATATTGAAACATCACAATAAATAGAGTACAATACTCGTTTCGATCGCACATCATATGAATATAGAGCATAATTAATACTATTTCGGTGGGACGTAGAGTGCAAGGATAAAGTAAAATATTTTGATGTCTTCAAATTGTCTTTAGTCAAACTACAAAACTGGGCCATGAACGCATCAATTTTTCCACCCATTTCCAGCGATGCTATCTACTATATTTTTCTGTGCACAACTATCATCACGGATTCCATAACTGATGTTGTGATCATTAACACATTGTGATCATCATCATCATAGCCATCATCACCAGCACCACCACAAGCATATCGACACATAGATCATCATCAATCTTCTTAGTAGTGCCACCACCAACATCATACTGCAGTTGTCTCTAAAGGTATCGAAAAATTGTGGTTGATCCTCACACAATACCCAAAGACATTTTACTAAACACTCCTTTTCATTGAAGGCGATTTCTGTAGTGGTTGCTCTAATGGGAGTTACCTCTAATGGTATTGAGACAATGAGATATTCCTCTTATTTGTTATTTGTTTGGCTGCTGTTTTCAACAAAATGTCTAAAGGTTCTATTGTGCGTGAAAAAAAGGGATAATAACTTTTTTATTTATGATCGCATATAAGATCAAAGCGGCACTGATATCTTCTTTAACATTTTTTTTTTTTAAAGAAATAACTGATACAATACAAATTTAATAACGATTAAAAAAGGTTTCTTTGTTTTTTTTTTTGGAAAAGTAGTCTATTGTTCATGGAATCAAGTATTTTCTTTGGGAGTTACATGACAATGTCATAATAGGGAGTAATAGAATAGAATAGCATTTGGTGACATAGTATCATCGTTTGAAATGAATGCGAGGTATACATTTTAGGGAAATTGAAAAAAAAAACGGTGAATGTAGTCTTTCTTAGTACTTAGAGTTTTGTTTTCAAAATATTGGTACATATGTACGTTAGAGCGACTCATTTTGTATGGGGCCAAAAAAATATCTTCGGTCCACCCACCAAAATGTACTTTGGCTTTTTTTAAGATGAATCCCAAAAAATTTCGTGCCTAGGATTAAGATCCAGTCAGCTGGAACGTTTTTAAAAAAAGTCTTTTTTTAGTTTATCAGAGATTTTTGATATTTATCTAAAGACAATATGAGCTATATTAGTACGGGAAAGAGTTTGTAAAGACGCATCCAACGGTATGAAAAACATGCCCACAAATGTCCTGACAAGTCCTTTTTTCAGTAATATTCTGCAAAAAATAACGGATTTTTAAGTTTCAGTAGCAACATTTTTCAGAATTATTTGATCAAATTCTTTTTGTTACACTATTTAATAATTTGGGAGTCATTGTCTCGGTAGTGAATGAAACCAACATCAAACATTGGTATTTGAACTCAGTAACAAAACCATAAACTCCAGTTTGCTCCACTTCGCCACAATTTTTTTACAGTGGTTTGAAATTTGATATTTTTGGTCAAAGTCGAGTCAAAGAATATGAAAAATCATGTGTAAAAATATATTTGGAAAAGTTTATTTCATATTAAAATTTTCGCCGAATATTTCATCGGAACATTTTAACCCTGAAGCTCCCATACGTATTGGACATTTAAAGCACAATTTTGAAAAACTGCTTGAAATACAATTTTGGAGGGAGGTCAAGTGTTTTCAATAGAAATATCTCTGGAAAATTTCACTAAGAGTCACCAAAGACAAATAACTTCTTCGAGTCGAAGGTTCCAAAATAAAATCAAAATGAAATGTTAATAAGTCTTTTTTTGAGCAAAGAGTGCAACACACATTTTCTAGAGTGAACCAAACCAATATCAAACGATAGCATTTGATCTCAGTAACCAAACCCCACACTATATTTTCCTCGACTTCGTTAATTTTTTACAGTTGTTATAAGTTTGATTTTTTGGTCAAGAGTCAAAGCAAAAACAAATATATGTGACAAGTTATCTATATAAATGTATACATCGTTAGAAAGGTCTCAGACTTTTCTTTCCAAAGTGAGAAAAGATCGGAAAAACCGATTTTTGAACCGTATGTCAAGATTTTGAGGGTGTACATTGGTATACAGGGTCATATTGTACTCGACCAGACTACAACATGAACTAGGTCACTCCCCAAGTTCCAAATTACTGTCACATAGTGTATTTTTTCAAAAGTGTTGTTGCAAACATCCTGTAACTAACAAATCAGGACACCAAGGACTTTGCAATTTTGTTTAGTTTGTATTTGAAATAAGAATAACTCAAATCCCTCCTCAAACGACAAAAATATGGTTAGTGTAGATATCGTATACATTTCTTTGGTCTTATCCAGGATTTGCCGTGGTGTTAATATCTGATCGGCTTGTGATTCACCATGTCTAGAACCACCCCGATATGGTTCAGACCAGCTTCGTTAAGATGGGTTTTAGAAGATCACTCAAGATACTTAGCAGGACTTGTATACGAGTTATAGTGCCTGTTCCATTACAAAACACTTGCACGATATCACATCACACACCCATTCATAACGCTTCAGGCACTCCTATTATCGATTTACACGTGATCTATCTAGTTTCTTGTCTTTGCATTAGAAAACATTATGGGTTCCCTGTATATATTATTGTGTATATGTTTGGTTCCTTTAATTGACATGTTTCTTGACGACACAAATCTAGCCAGTCTGAATCCGTTATCGCAGGTATTGCTGTACGCGAGACCAGAAGTTGAAGACTCTTTCCGACTGTGAATTCATATTTGAATTTGTGCCTTCGCTGCTATAGCAGATATTTCAATTCTTTCGTCGTTTGCATTAGGGATGCAATAGTGTTGTATGGAGATTCTTAGTAACATGATTTGTATACGAACCACGCCGTGATTTTTATGGTTTTTATATTGAGCCAAAATTTGGGGGGGAGGTCGGGTGGTGTTGACTGACAGCGCATCGTGGTCACAGTTGGTGGGAAAGAGACAAAAATCGACATCAAAAGTATGGTTATATGAATGACCGAACCCCAGTAATGTTTTCCTCCTAACATTTTCAACAAACATACCTACCTAAAATCAAATTTTTATAAATATTGCTCCCACCTTTTTTACTGCCCCAAGCGTTTCCCTAGAGGAGTCAAATGTATGACTGACACCCAACATTTCTCTATCATAAACCCTTAAGGTGATCCTCAAACATTTCTTTTAGTTTTTATATATAGTTTTTTTTAATTTAATAAAATTTTTAATGTTTTTTTTTTGCCTCCTAGATGGGTAAAATGTATGACCAACTCCCAGTAATTTTTCTCTCCTAACATTTTCCGCAAACATACCTACCCCTATTTTCACACGCTAAGTGGGCTCCCATATAAAAATCAAAATTTTATAAACTTTGGTCAAACTACTCTACCTGCCTGAAAAGTGCCCCTAGAGGTGTCAAATGTATGACCGACTCCCAATATTTTTGTAACCCCAACCGTTTCATAAATATATATATTTAACCCTTAAGGTGGTCCCTTATAAATTTAATTATTTTTTTATATATTTTTATGTATTTAGCACCTGCAAGTCTAATGGAGCCTCCCAGAGGGTTAAAATGTATTGCCGACCCCCACTAATTTTTCTCCCCTAACATTATTTTTTCGAACATACCTACACTCTATCTCAAACCCCTTAGGTAGCTCCTATAAAAAAAAAAAAAAACCTAATTTCCCTTTGCACCCCATGAATGAGGTATGGGATAGCTTCTCGCGTTGTTGTGAATTAACACGCTTTCTATTTTTAGATTCACAACTAACGGCACCTACTTATTTATCGACGAATGCGAACGTCACTGTTTTGAGAAGCTCTTACTAGACACGACGATTGAATCGACGCTTAATACTGCGAAGTTGCTGTCAAACAACATTCGAGGGGAGCCGACAATGAAAGAAAATTTTATTTTATTTTTTTCTTTTAAGATGACTGGAGCCAGGTTTGAACCTGCGATCTCCCGCATGGTAGTCGCGTGTTCTAACCACTATGCCACGCCCGGTAGCTCCCATACAAAAATTAAAATGTTATAAAACTTGCTCTCACCCTTGGGGTGCGATATTAACTTATAATGAGTTTTGATGATTGGTATGATTTCGTCACTTATGCTGCTTTTGAGAACGAGTAGAGATCGAAAGTGTTCCCTCCATATTTGCAGCACACTCCTTACATTTAACCTTTTGGTAGAACTTTCGGGTTTCACCTCTATCCATGTAATTTTCGATATCCAGGCTCTCTCTTTTCTTCCATAGACGCCTTTTCCGCCTAAAGAGGCGTGTCATCTCCCTTCTCTTCTATTTTAACGCTCTGTCACTGCACGCTTTACCATTGGCAGCAGTTTTGCCCTGTATGCAGCATCCTTACCTTTTGATATTTCACGACATTCGTCATCGTACCTGGGCTTGTCTGAGCGTGATTTTGCATAACACAGTACGACCGTTACGGCAGTGGTCATAGAATTCGCAATATGCTGCCACTGGGTGTCGGGAACATCAGAATTTGGGGGTTGGTTTGAAGTAACTGAGAGAGTTGGTTGGAGTAGGCACTGGCTATCTCGGTGGTATGCAGCTTTGTGCTGTCTAGCTTCTTATGCGTTTGGTTATGAGCGTTTTTAGCATTGGCTGCAAATAGGTTGTGATCCGAGTCAATATTTGCACTGCGCATCACACACACGTCCATAAAGCTTGAGACATACCTTCCCTAAATTACCACGTGATCAACCTGGTTTCTTGTATTCTGATCAGGAGATATCCAGGTTGCCTTTTGGATATCTTTATGTGGGAGTCTGGTTCCACTCACAACCATGTCTCTTGCCGACGCGAAACTAACCAGTCTGAATCCGTTATCGGAGGTGTTGTTGTGTAGACTGAATTTTCCGACTGCTGAACCAAGAGCATCTTCCCTTCCTATTGTAGCATTAAAATCTCCCAGAACAATTTTAATGTCATGTGCACTGTAGCGGTCATTTATCTCCTCCTCTCGTCTTTGTCTTCCATAGAGGCGTGTTCACGAATCGGCGTAATGTAAAAATATTTCGCCCGGATGCGAATTGTGGCTATTTGATCACTTACAGGGGTAAACTGCGAGTCGAAGTCTGTTGCCGACTATGAAACCACATTCAAATTCGTGTCTTTCTGCATAGCAGCTGTAAAAGATGTCACAGTTCCTTCGTCGTGTGCATCCCATCACATTTACTGTATTGCGGTGATGTCAGCCTTGTATTTGTCAAGGACATCCGTCAGTTGGATAGAGGCATCATCTCTGTACAGAGTTCAGACATTTTAGGGACATACCCTTAAATAATGGTCCTTATAACGTTTGCGCTGGTCGTCAACATTTGAGGGGGTTCTTGTTGTTTCTCAACTTCGTGTTTATATAATAATTGTTTTGTTTAAGGAAAATTGCTCAACATCTTTGCAAATATTTACCATTTTTTTCTAATCGATCAAAATATATTTAATTGTCGCCAATATGGTAATACATTAATGCAATGTCACCTAAATCCAAAGGCAGTCCAATCCACCCCTCTCTCTAAGTCACACCTTGTTTCTATCCATTTCCATTATGGGATTATCCTCGATTCACAATTTCCATATGTCCCTATTTGTTATGTATGTAATAATCCAATTAAAAGGTGTTTTCGTCATTGTTCGTATTACCTCAATGAAAAAGAGAATAAAAATTAAATTTAATACAAAATTACATATTTATGGCTTCTAACAAATAATCCCAAAGAGAAATAAATGAAAAAAAAAACTTAACATTCATCCATATTTGTGTTTTAATGGAAAACATTTTTTACACAATAGACAAAAGGTCTTTTTTTTGCATTGGCCACAAAATCTAAAAAATGGATTGAATTGGACATTGTCTACTAAAGGGCAGAGGCAAATGAAACTAAACCATAGCAGAAAAAAGGATTAAATTGCTTTATACTTTATTTTATTAACTTAAATAAACAGTAAGAGAAAAACAAGCGATATGTGATATGCAAAATGAAGGGACGTAGTGTTTCTAATAGTTACTTGATGTAATGTAGGACTTAGGGTTTCATTTCCAGTAGGCGGTCGTATTATTGAAGAAAAGAAAAATAAAAACTTTGAATTTAATATAATAATATATTGACATATAATATAGAACAACAATGTGAAAGTGCATTTTCCGAGGGTTCATATTCAAAATCTCATACACTTATATTCAGTAAGCAGCGGAGAAGTCAGAGCCATACGATTATGACATACACCTACCCCTCAACCACAAAGTACCCCACATAGTAAAATTAAAAAGTAAGTCCTTTACCAAATCGCTACTAAAGATCACATTAAGATTTTCCCCACCTTACATAGACGCCTCTGCTTAAAATAAAAATGTTTATGGACACACATACATATAAAACAGATAATCTGGAAAATTAAAAATCAATAAGTTTGCGTTACGTTTTCCCTTATGCTCCCGATTTTACACCTCCTCAGCTGAAATTGAGCTTATATAAGCATTTAGCTGCTTAACGAAAGAAAATAGTTAGGTAGTAATCGCTTCATGAACAACATTTCTGTTTATTCTGTTGGCACAACAAATTTTAAAATGACGACGACGACGACGATAGTATGGCAACGGAACGAGTAGCTGATGGTGATTGTTAGTTATTTTATTTTTTTTTTCATTGGTTCGTTACTTATTGATGGGATTTTTGAAAATTAAAATGAAATTAAATCGAGGCAAAAAAAAAACAAAAACAAAATTCAATAAACAGTGCGAAAGAATGAAATAAGATACAATGAAATGAATGCGAATTTGAATGTGAATAAAAATAAAAAGTACTGGGGGAAAACTTAATCGCATTATGTAGAGGATTTTCATTTAAGCTTTTTGTTTTTAGTATTACTATGTATGTGCAATATATACATATACAAAATATATGCATGTTATTTCATACAATTTATTCATGGGTAACGATATTGAATTTATATGGGCCGTTCTTAGTATACACAACCAATGAGTATAAGCAAGTCAAGGGGCGTGAGAAAATTGTGAGAAATTTGAATAGCATATTAGTCAGTATATCATATACAGCAACGTTATTCGTAAATGTACTACACGATATTTAAACATTTTATTGGTCATTTGGTAAAACGTACGGCAATATTTCAAATTTCGAAATAAATATCACAATTTGCACGCGTTGTTCTTTGACCGACCATGACATGATGGTTAAAAAATCTGACTATCTTGCGAGATTCTAGGACTCAATTCCTGCCTCAGTCATCCACATTTATTTTATCAGCGGCCTCCTTGATATTGTCAACAGCAACTTCGTAGTACAAGGCTAGTAAAAACATTTAAAATAGCTGATGTTAGGATTCGTCCGGGATTATCTGTATCGGCTATATCACATAGGTATCTGAAGAAAGAAGAGCCCAGTATCACTAAGGAAGAGCATGGTGGCTAGAAGTATGCCAACTGATTCTGGGATATGTAAGGTTGTCCTGAGTCATGCTAGCTCATCTGCTCTACAGTTCCATGGTATGTCCGTCTACCTAGGTACCCAAACTAAAGAACGCACCTTTTGCTGAAGTTTAAAAATGCTCTACCGGAATATTGTGCCACTTGAGTAAGATCGGACAACTATTTCCCGGATCCCAAAGAGGTCAAAGGTCAGGTTTTTAGTAAATACTTAGTAAGTCGTATGTTTTTTTTACTAATGTTTGATAAAGGAATTGTATTTTTTTCTCTCAAATATGTAATAGTCAAATATTGACGTGTGTTGGTGGCGCCTTGGTCCTTTTTGATAACTTGGTTCCAAAAAGCCTGGTTGTATTTGAACTATACTGTAGAATTTTCAAGTCGATGAAACTATTATTATGGCTGTTATAACGATTTCTTTTAAATAGGCCGTGGTACAGCCCATTTCCACCCTGGCTGTAATTAATACTGTACAAAGAACACATACCAAATATCACCTTGGTACCTCTTATAGTTTATGATATACAGCCTTTTAAAGTTTTAAGTTTATACCACGCCCACTGATCCGATCCCGCCTATTTTTTATTTGATCACGAAATTTGATGCCAAATGCATCCACACAATATGCATAAATCTGTTTCAGCTTCATCGTACTAATGGTTCTCGAGTTATGTTAAACAAAAGAGCCTAAAACGTGACAAATTTCCCTATAAGATACTTACTAACTCAACTCGATATTCAATTATTATGGCATATAAGTTGACAAAATGAATGATGCAGAACTTCTTCTTTTTTGGGGCTGCTTTCACGTGCAGTTCTCAGAATTGAGTCCCAAAATCATGTGGTGTACTGTGTTATTGAACGCCCCTACTATATCTAGATATATGTTACTTTTTGAAGAATGAACCTTCAATAAATCCGACGTGCAGGGCTGCCTTAGTGGACTTACCGTTGCAGTAAGCATTCTGCTTTTACGAAATCTAATCTATCATCGATGCTCAGCTGAGCTTCGGTTTCGAGAAAAGTACAATAATGCCACTTTCCTACCTGCAGCGTAGTCTGCGTGTCCGTTGCCAGATTTGCATCCTTATCCATACAGATGGGTATCCTCTGTTCTAAAACCTCTATCCCAGTACTTTCCGTCATCTACACTCTCTCTTTTTCTTCATAAATATATTTTCTTTTTAAAGATACTATTCGATTAAGCTCAAGAGAGCTCCAACATCGCAGACGACAAAACGGCGTGTTCATCTGCCAATGAAGAAACTAACTTAGCAAGTTGAACGTGGCATTAGATGAAGACGACCTCTTGGAATCTGACGGGTAACGAACCCACTTTTATTGTTACTAACAGAAAAGAAGTTCTAGATGTTACACTAATTAACGATAAATACTCAAAAATAGTCAGTAACTGGAGGGTATCAACAGATTGCTCGTTTTCTGATCATCTATATATTGACTTTGAGCTTTCGCTGGAGTTATAGAGAGCAAGTTACCCAGGTGTCCGGCCTCTATCGATGATAAGTCTACACTCGACTCCACGGTTGAAATACTAACAAACGTCTTAGCTGAGGCAAGGGAAAAATCCTGCAGCAGAACTGGCAGGAAAGGCAAGGTTAAGCCACACTGGTGGAATGCAGATATTGCGGCAAAATGCGGGGAATGCGGGAAACTATTCAACAAGGCTAAAAGAGATGGCAACTGGAGTGCATATAAGTCTTCAGTTAACATTTTCAAGAACCTGATAAGGAAGGCCAAAAGGCAGTCTTGGAGAAAATTCTGCAGTACTTAGAAAGCTCATCGGAAACTAGTCGGCTACGCAAGATTTTATCCTCGAATCCAACAATACAGAGACCAGATGGTACATGGATGGTGCTGATGGTAGCACTCTTCTCAGGTTGTCGGGAAAGTGACTACCAGTTTATAGAAAACTCGGTCGGCCATAACCTGAACTACAAGGAATACGCTCTTGCTGCCTTCCTGGACATTGAGGGAGCTTTTAATAATGTCAAACCTGAATCTGTAATTGACTCAATGGAACAACTGGAGATTAACCCAGTGGTCATCGCCTTAGTTGATAAACTACTAAAATTTAGGCACATTGGATCCAGTCTGGGCGTGTCAAATATTTCCAAGGTGGCGGTTCGCGGTACTCCACAAGGAAGGGTACTCTCTCCACTACTATGGAATCTTAACATCAACACTCTCCTGAGGAAGATTGAAAAACGTGCTGCACAAACGTCGCATATGCGGACGACGTGGCACTAATAGTTACAGGCAAGGATCCGAAACTACTCTCTGAGCTACTGGAATCTGCGCTACAACTTCTTTTGAAATGGTGTCATGACTGTGGACTGGGTGTAAATCCGAGGAAAACAGAACTGGTGCTATTCACACGGAGATACAAAATTCCTCAATTTGCCAAACCAAGATTAAATGGAGTCACACTTACACTCTCTGATAGTGCCAAATACCTCGGGCTAACATTGGACAGTTAACTGAATTGGAATTTGAACTCTCAGACCAGGATTAGCAAAGCGGCAACGGTTCTTTACTGCTGCAAAAGGACAATCGGCTTCAACTGGGGAATTAGCCCCAAGAACTTAAACTGGTTATACGAATCAGTTATTAAACCCTTCTTATTCTACGGATCGGCAGTCTGATGGCCGGCGCTAGATAGAGCGTCCCAAAGCCTGAAATTCGAACGCATTATGAGATTGGTGGCTATCATAAACTAAACTGGTTAACACCGGACATTGAGGCGAGGAAGATAGCAGCGAATACCGCAATGCGTTTAGACGCCACAAAAGCATGGATGCACAGGAACTATGGAAATGCCAAAATTCTGAACCTTATCAATGTGATCTGCCACACGGATTACACCATACCTGAACCTCTATTCGATCCGGGTTTTTAAGGAACATCCCGGATATGTCCTACTATGATGATAATGATAATGCCCTAAACTTTGGGGAGGATGTCATCCTAATTTTCACGGATGGTTCAAAATCAAAGGAAAGAGCGGGCTGTGGTATCTTTTCGGAAGAGTTGAATAGCCGTAGAGAAAATTCAGTATCTTGGGATATTGGACGGCAAATATTCATATTCTTACTGATAGTAAAGCGGCTATCAGATCCCTAGAGAACGTGTACACCACTCTGAGAAATGTTCGAGAATGCCGGTTGTCTCTTGAGGAGATAGCGAGACATTCGACGGTTACCCTATCATGGGTTCCAGGACATGGGGACATATATGGAAACCAAAGGGCCGATACGCTGGCAAGGGCCACCACAACCGTGAACTCGGGCCAAGTTTATGGTCTTATTGGGATCCCTCTCACAAGGGGGAAACAGCTCATTGCGGGGAAACTTGACCTCATTGCTGAAGAGAGATGGGCAAGAGAACCCACCTGCACGGCGACCAAACAAATTTGGCCTACAATGGATATACAGAGGACACGATTTGTGCTGAACCTATCCACTTGAGGAACATCATAGCTGTAATAACTGGTCATTGGCCGGTTGGTAAACACGCTAAAAGGCAGAAACTACCCTACAACGATTTTTGTATAAGCTGCAATGATGAAGAAGAAGAGGAGGCCACGGAGCATCTTCTATGTCACTGCCCTGCTTTTGGTGACCTGAGATACGAAAAGCTAGGTCAACGGACACTTTTAGGCAATACCTGTCTATCAGTAGGCGATTTGCGGAACATGGCTTGACAGCGACGTTGACCGAGTAGAATAGGAACATTTGGTGCGAAAATCTTAAAATGGTATCATAACGGGACCCATATTAGGACTTAAGTGAGCTTTGTTCAACGTGGCTGCCGAATTAACCTAACCTAACCTACTATTCGATTACCTTCTATATATCTTTCGTATTATTTAAGGGCAAAATAAAATGTGTATTTAACTCTATGTCCTTAGTCAGTGGTCATAAAATGCGTTATAAGCTGTGTTTCGGGAACATCAGAATTACACAATACAACACGCATTTGGCTATATGTGATATACAGCCTTGCTATGTATAGCTTCCTATGCGTTATTCTACGATCGTTTTTGGCACTGCCTTATCTCTTACCTGGTGTATTATATGGGCAAAACGCTTGAGAGATGCCTTCTAGAGGTAACCACTTGATCAATTTGGTAGCTTGTCTTTTGATTAGGGGCTATCCACGTATCCTTGTAGATATCTTTGAATGTAAATCTAATTTCATGTTTCTCGCCAATTTGTATCCCTGCCAATGGATACAGGTGTTACTTTGTAGACTGAATTTGCTTTCATTTATAATGTAGGATTCAAATATCCCAAAACATTTTTAATGTCATGGTCAGAGCAGCGGTCATGATGTCTATGTGCACCTGGAGGTGCAACTTTAGTGTCCACGTATTTTTCTTTCGTTAGGACGTATTTACAAATCAGTGAGATTATGTGAAAATATATAGCTATGATGTGGAAAGCGGCTATTTGATCTTATGTACTTTATTTATCCAATATTAAAAACTTCGCCATCAACACATAAGTCTAACCGCACTTTTCGCTCAGAGAATTCGCAATTGAGCCACTATGAACTGTTTGATAAAAAAATTATGTTAATTTGATCATAATTTATTTGCTATGATGTTAGAATACGCAACTATCATGCGGGGGATCCTTGGTTCCATTCCCGTCTGCAATTCTCTAAAAGCTGAAGTTCGCATACGTCTATAAACAAGTAGGTGCAGTTTCTTATGAGTCTAAAATTAAAAGCTTGTTAATTCACAATAACGCGAGAAGCTAAAATTAAGGGAAATTAAGTTTTAAGTTTGTTATATAATGTATGAATTGAACATTTCTAGTCTTTTCATACTCGAATCACTCGTATGCGACTTAGGCTTAACTAAACAAAAAGGTGAATTTACAACATCGCAAAATGCAAAGTAAGCGAATCATGTTAAATGAAATACAAAGAAACAATTTGTTCAAATATGCATGCACGTTTGTGCATTTGTATGTACACCAGCTACAAAGGTACACAGAAAATTATACAAAACAGCAAAAAAAAAAGAACAATTTATTGAAAATTCTATATAATTTAATTAAAACAAAGAATCGATTTATTACATGAATGATGATAATGCCTGCCCATCACTTTTGTGCTGCTGCCCTTTTTTATTGGAAATTGCTATTATCACCACAAAGCATAAACGGGAGACATTCATTGCTCCCTTCATTGAAATGTTTATGGTATTTAATAAAATTTTTCCAAAGAGCTTCAGTTTTTTTGTTGCTTTTCGTCGAGTTGCTCTGTACTACTGTTGTTATGGCAGTTTCCCAATTAATTAATGTTTATGACTTTTACCACGCATTTTCATTATAAAAATTAGTAGTTAGCAACATATAAACCGCCATAACCGCATCTGTTTTGTTGTTTGCCCAAAATATATATATGTATCACAATATCGTAACTACCGAAAAATATAAAAAAAATTCTGTACGGATGACCATATAGGATGAGTATGATAAGTGTGAGGAGTCAAAAGGCGAATTCAATAATTACAAATACAACTGAGTAAACCAAAGGCGTATATAGCATACCTAGAACCACGACCATCCCTCGTTGTGACGTCGTTATTGTTACAATAAAACTTCAATAAATGATGAGCTTGATTGGTTTTCAGTTTTTATCATTTGTATTTGTTTTTTTTTTTTTAATATCCATTACTCTAACGTTGAATATCTGTTACTCACAAAGTGAACCCTAAAATAATGGAAAAATATATTAAGCAATATTTTGATGTTGTGTTCGAATGAGTCTTTTGTTGTCTGTTAATCGTCAGTTGATAATCACTATGAAAATTAATGACCATAAATTAAAGTGTATTTAAGAATTTCTCATTTTTTTGGGGGGTTTTATTGATATTTTTACTTGAACTCTTAGGGAGTTGTAACAAACCATATGTGGTTTCACTGGTCGTTTGACTTCTGCCTCTAATGGGTTTGTTTAACGTTATGTGTCACGCTATTAGGTTGCGATATGACATTTTTAATTGGGACTTTTATGGTCAATTATGATTTTCCAAAGGAGCTGATTTATTACGATAAAACTGCACGAGGCTAAGCATTGGGGATATCTTCGTGGGGAAACAGAATTAAAGTTGACAGCTTATTATTGAATGTCAAATATAACATTACCAGATAGTGCTCGATTTTAAACCAATTTTGGGTTTGTTAGTGTACAATGCATATTATACATTTTAGCCCAAAATTATGATAAATTAATAATGTTTCACAAAATTCTTAGTTTATTTAAGCATCATACAGCTCTATTCCATAACTAAAGCCCTATTGCAACAAAGATGAACACAATACGATGAACATTGTTCTCTTAAAAAGGGTGGTATTATTAACCCAACAAATCCCATACAGCCAGTCATCCACCCACCCACTCGACTCACCTTTAACACCCATCAACATCATATCATCGCCCATCACATTACGACTAAAAGAGACTTCGAATTTGAAAAATGATTATAAAATAAACAAATATCGAAAAACATATCTTATGATAATATGATTTGATGTTAATCGCCAAACAAAAAAAAATAAAAAACTAGTAAGGCGGTTATCTTCGGCTATGCCGAAGCTCAGATAACCTTCACCATTTGTAAAAATGGTGGTAAAACTGGTTATTTGCTATACAACTATATTTTATTAAACTTTGTACCACAAAACAGGGGAGTTGGTGAAAAGTGGACGTTATATTTAGCTTCACACATCCATTTTGTCAGTAATTTTGTATAGTCTTTGTTCGATTTTATGAATTTTGTAACTCCCAAAAATGGGAAGTTGTGTGGGAAGTGGGAGTAGTTTAAATCCGATCATGCCTATCTTAGAACTTAACCTCTGCTTTTGGACACAAGCTTACATACCTAATTGCAAACCGAAAGCTCATAAACTATAGGGATATACAGACGGACACCCCCAAAAAGGGGGAAAATTGTATGGAAGGTGGGAAAAGTATTCGTCTGATATTGCCCATCTTGCAACGTAAGCTCCTATTATAGGATTAAAGCTTGCATATACAATTTCAGCTCATTATTTTCTACCCTACGGCTATAATCGGGAGGCAGTTAAGCGGACACCCCAAAAAAGGTAGTTTGAATGGGAGGTGAGAGTAGTTTTTGACCGATCAGTCTCATTTTAATACTCAACCTCCGCTTAGAGTAGGGAAGCTTGCATACATTATTTCAGCTTGATTGCTCTTAAATCACTACTATAATCGCGGGACTGAAATACGGACACCCCCAAAAAGAGGGATTGTGTATGGGAGGTGGGAGTAATTTTTGACCGATCGGTTTCATCTTACTACTCAACCTTCGCTAAGTGTAGGAAAGCTTGCATACAAAATTTTAGCTTGATTGCTCTTAAACTACAGCTGTAATCGTAGGGATAGACCCCAAAAAGGGGGAGTTTGTATGGAAGGTGGCAGTAGTTTTTGACCGATCGGGCTCATCTTACCACTTAACCTCCGCTTAGTGTAGAGAAGCTCACATACAAAATTTCAGCTTGATTTCCCTTAAACTACTGCTGTAATCGCAGGGACAGACCCCAAAAAAGGGGAGTTTGTATGGGAGGTGGGAGTAGTTTTTGACCGATCGGGCTCATCTTAGAACTCAACCTCCATTTAGGGCAGCAAAACTTACGTACAATATTTCAGCTTGATTGCTCTTAAATTGCTGGTGTAATCGCGGGGACTGACATACGGATACCCCCAAAAAGAGGGATTTTGTATGGGAGGTGGGAGCAGTTTTTGACCGATCGGGCTCATCTTAGAACTCAACCTCCGCCTAGTGTTGGGAAGCTTGCATACAAAATTTGATTCCCCTTAAACTACGGCTGTAACCGCAGGGATAGACCCCAAAAATGGGGAGTTTGTATGGGAGGTGGGAGTAGTTTTTGACCGATCGGGCTCATCTTAGAACTTAACCTCCGCTTTGATGATAGAAGCTTGCATTCCAAATTTCAGCTCGATATAACATAAACTGCGGCTGTAATCGCGGGGACAGACAGACGGTCACCCGTAAATCGACTCAGATTTCGATGCTGATCATTATACCATCACCCTTAGGGATGAGGGTATATATCATTTGATACGAAAAAAAGTATAACGCATTAAAGGAGACGAGTTAGACCCCAAGTATCTTAAGACCAAATTCGTTTCAGAACTTTTTAAGAAGAATGAGCTATGTCCGTCTGTCTGGCTGGCTGGTCAGCAGGATAACTCGAGTAAACCTTAACGGATCGGTATGAAAATTTACCAGTATTAATATTTTTCGAAACGAACTTATTAGATTGTAAATGGGCAGAATAGACCCACCCCTTCTGGTACCTCCCATACAAAATTACCTATTTTTGGATAATTAATATTTCTTCCATAACTGTCAAACAGACCATCGGAGGATATCTAAATTTGGTCAGATTATTTATCTTGCAATAGTAGACAAACCCTAAGAAAGCCGAAACCTTTGCCACACCCCTTCTGGTACCTCCCATACAAATGACCGAAGTGACCCTTATAGTTTCACATACATATCTTTTTTGTAAGTAAACTGAGATCACTCAAATTTTAGGTATGATGTTCGCTTATGAAAATTAAACTCAGGTATGAATATGGACTATATCGGTTCACGCATTCTGGTACCTCCCATACAAAATGACCTATTTGTGGAAAATTAATATTTCTCCCATAACTTCCAAAAGGACACTTGGGGGGTTGTGAAAATTGGTCGATAAATTAATGTTGTGATAGGAGGCAAAACCCCAGGAAACCTAACTATTTGACACACCCCTTCTGGTACCTCCCATACAAATGACCGAACTCACCCCCATAGTCTTACAAACATATCTTTTTTCTAAGTACACTGAATTCAGTCAAATTATGAGTAATTTGTACGCTTATGAAAATAAGAATCAGGAGTGAATATGGACTATATCGGGTCACCCCTTCTGGTACCTCCCATACAAAATTACCTATTTTTGGAACATTAATATTTCCCCATAACTTCCAAACCGGCACCTGGGGGACAATCAGATTTAGTCAGTTAATTTATCTTGTAATAGGAGGCATAATCACAAAAAACCTCATTATTTTACACACCCCTTCTGGTACCTACCATACAAATGACCGGATTTACCCCCATAGGATTACATACATATCTTTTTTACAAGTACACTGAATTCAGTCAGAATTTGCGTACGTTGTACGCTCATGAAAATTTGACTCTTTAATGAATAGGGACTTTATCGGTTGACCTCTTCTGGTACCTCCATTACAAATTGACCTATTTTTGGAAATTGAACGTTAATTTACAAAACAAAACTTCGGACACTTTGAGCTGCCACTAACGGTACCTCGTAAACAAATAAGTCAAACTTTTACGGTTTGCTACATGTCTTTAGACCATTGGTATTATGTTCCGAAAGTCTTAGCTACAACCGTTTACGCTCCAAAGCAAGCATATACCTAATAATACATAAGTAATTTTAATTACAAATCAGTACATTTCAACAACTCAAGACTTACACAATATCTTATAGTGGGTGATGGTATTTATCAGTCAGTTTATCTGACTGAAATTTCTGTACTAGTTTATATATATATATTGTTATACCTACCACGCCTCCTTATGGGCGTTACATATGGAAGAACAAAATGAATATACCCTTCACTCCGTTCATGCGCATGGTGAAGGGTATAAACATATAGTGAAATATCTCTAATGATCAATGTTTAAGTTTATGAATACAAAACATTTACATAGCGATTAATCATCGCACATAAGTATCTTTTAAAGGAAATCAAACATGTTGTATGATTAGAGACCTATCACAGAAGAGTTCAATCTGTTACAAGAGCTGTTGTGTCATATTAATTTCCCCCCTTTAGTATGACGTGATCCGTTTTGGTGGGGGTAATTCACAGCAATTATAGCTGTTCTTCACATTTCGTATTGATCATGTGTGGTGGTACGTAGGCAACGCATACAAGCGTTTAAACACATATCTGACATGTTTGGTAGCTGTCATCGTAGCCATCACTAATATCATCTTGAGAAGCAGCATAATTTTGAGTCAATGCACAGTGGTGTGGATGTCGATTGATGTTAAATAAAGAAATAATTTTAAAAAAAATAGTAGAAAAGAAAACTTTTAGTGATAATAGAAACCCTTTTTAGTGCCTATAAATCAGTGGTATGCATTACCAAACGCACACACACAACAATATTGTGTGTTTGTGTTCGGTAGTACAAGAAGTGTCAACGCTGTCGAATGGTACAAGGTGAAAATGTTATACTCATCCAACAATTATTTAACAAGATTTCTCTGTCTGTACCTGTGTTTGTTTTTGTGTTGAATGCGAAACAAGACAAGAAAGACGTGTTAACAGCCGATCGTGTCTGTGTGAAAAAAATAACATTATTGTCGGCAGTCTATCACTGCTTTTAAAATATCTGTTTATTAAAGATCACAAGAAACCAGTAAGAAAGTTTCGGTCGGTAAACCCGACTTACATATACCCTTGCCTCAGTAAAACATACAATTTTCTATTATATTGATATTATTACTCAATTTCTAAAGTGGGCGGAGTGGTACTTTTGTATGGGAGGTACCAGAAGGGGCGCGGCTAGACTACCAGTTTTTTCTCCAAAACTTTGTCCTGTTATAGCTAAGTAACGTACAGAATTTGAGCACGATCGTATGGAGCGTATTGATATTATTACTCCATCTCCACTGGAATGTACCAGAAGGGTCGTGTCTAGACTTCCAGATTTTACTCCAAAACTTTGTTCTGTTATAGTTTTACTAAATACCGAATTTAGGCACGATCGCGTTAGATGTATTGATAGTATTACTCCATCTCTTAAGTGGGCGGATGGTACATTTGTATAGAAGGTACCATAAGGGGCTTCCAAGACTTCCAATTTTTTCTCCAAAACTTTAACCTGTTATTGCTTAACAAAATACAGAATGTGGGCACGATCGTGTCGAATGTATTGATACTATTACTCCATCAGAGTAATACATTTGTATGGGAGGTATCAGAAGGGGTGTGTCAATACTTCCAGCTTTGTTCTTCAAAACTATATCCTGCTACAGCTTTACTAAATAAAGAATTTGGGTACGATCGCGTTGGATTTATTGATATTATTACTCCATCTCTAAAGTGGGCGGAAAGGTACATTTGTATGGGAGGTACCAGAAGGGGCGGGGCCATGTATCCCATTTGCAATACCGTAAATAGTTTTGGGGAAATGTTAACTTGTATAAAATTTCAAAACATTTGGTTACGTCTTTCAAAAGTTATCGTGCGAACCAGCCGGACAGACAGACAGACGAACATGGCTCAAACGACTTAAAAACGCATGAATCGAATTTGATTCAAAGAAACCTAGGGTCTAAAGTGACACCTTGTGTTACACTTTTGGGTAGTATCAAATGATATACCTATCCGTAAGGTGAAGGTATAAAAAGAGAAGTCAATTACTTACTTAATTTCCCTTTGCACCCCATGAATGAGGTATGGGATAGCTTCTCGCGTTGTTGTGAATTAACACGCTTTCTATTTTTAGATTCACAACTAACGGCACCTACTTGTTTATCGACGAATGCGAACGTCACTGTTTGAGAAGCTCTTACTAGACACGACGATTGAATCGACGCTTAATACTGCGAAGTTGCTGTCAACAACATTCGATGGGAGCCGACAATGAAAGAAAATTTTATTTCTTTTTTTTCTTTTTTTTTAAGATGACTGGAGCCAGGTTTGAACCTGCGATCTCCCGCATGGTAGTTGCGTGTTCTAACCACTATGCCACGGCCGGTCCCGAGAAGTCAATTACATTTAATATATAAGGAGATGAGTATACAGGTAGATAAGTCTAATAGATCAATTTAAAACTTATCTAAAGCGCCCCATACACAAGTCCTGCCGCAGTTCATGCCGATGAACCCCTTGTATACGTGTGTGATTGAAAGTTTCGATATACAGTTATCAATCGTTTTTAGTGGAGTTTGTATGGGAGGTGGGAGAATTTTCTGTCCAATATTTCTTATTTCAGAGCTTAACGTCCGCTTGAAAAATAAAAGCTTGCAAATTTCAGCTCGATAGCTCTTAAACTACTGCTGTAAGCTAGGGGTCAGACAGGCGGACACTCCCATAAAGAGGGAGTTTGTATGGGAGTGAGTATAGTTTAGTACGATCGTGCTCATTTTAGTACTTAAGCTCTGCTTAAGGCATTGAAGCTTGCATACCAAATTTAAGATCGATAGTTCTTAAACTATGAGTGTAATAGCGTTCATAGACAAAAAGAGCGAATGTGTATGTGAGGGGGGAGTTGCTTTTTACCGATCTTGCTCATCCTAGAACTTAACCTACGCACAGAAGATAGAAGCTTGTACACCATATAGCTCGATAGCTCTTAAATTAAGGCTGTAATCGTGAGAAGAGGCAGATGGACACCCCAAAAAGGGGGAGCTAGGAGTAGTATTTGTCTGATATTGTCGATCTCAGAACTTAACCTCTGCTTAGAGGAGAGAAGCCTGCATACCAAATTTCAGTTCGATATTTCTTAAACTACGGCTGAAATCGCGATGGCGGACAGACGGACTTCCCCAAAAAAGGGGGAGTTTGTAGTTTTGGCCCGGTCTTGCTCTTCTTAGAACTTAACCTCTGCTTAGAGGATAGAAGCTACCATACGAAGTTTCAGCTCGGTACCTACTTAACTACAACTGGCACCATAATAAGGTAGTTTTATGGGGGTGGGGGTAGTTTTTGAACGATCGCTTAGGGAATATAAGGTTGTATTCCAAATTTCAGCTCGATAGCTCTTAAACTACGACTGTAATCGGATTGTTCCCTAAATTGGGTAAGCTCTGCGCCGTCCTTCAGATTCGCCTTCAAACACCTTACTCGCTGGAGCATTTACTCGCCGTCGACACAGATAGGTCCATATATTTTTCGGAGTACTTTTCTCTCGAATACTCCCAGGTTTTGTATGCCCGTTGTAGTAAGCACCGATGATTCGGCAGCATACAACAGAACGGGTAAGATTAGTACCTGGTATAGCTGGCTGGCTCTATTCTCCGTTTAATTTCTTGGCTGACATTATTTTTCTTGTTGGCGGAAGATCCGAGGTAGGTAAACTCATCGACTACCTCAAAACAATAATTGTCAACGTTCACGGTGCGTCCCGGCGTATAAAATATTTCTAATGTGGCGATTCGTGGTGCTCCACAATAAATAGTACTCTCTCCACTACTTCGGAATCTCAATATCAATACTCTCTTCTAAAGTTGCTTTAAGTATCTCAGCAACAAGTATCCCACATTACTATCTGAGATTTTGGAATCTGCTCTAGAACTTCTAATAAATTGTTGTCACAACTGTGGGATGGGTGTAAACCCGAACGGAACTGGTGCCATTCACACAGGTATACAAAAATCTATTTTTCAAACCCAGACTAATGGAGTCGCACTTACACTTTCTGATAATGCACAATAACTTGGACTTATATACGACAGTTAAGTGAAATCAAAGAGGCAATCGGTTTTATCTGAAGAATTTGTTTGCCAATCTTATTTACACAGGGGTACTAAGATCTGCTCTAACTAAGGCACTGTTCACGATCCCAAACTGTTTACCTCTTCTCACTTCTTAGGTTAGGACAACTCAGTACCATCTTAAATTTAAAGACGATTCTGAACATTTGTTTTTTGCTTAAGAAAGTTACCAGACAAATGCCGATTAATTGCTCACTCCTCGAATAGAAGAGTTTAACGGAGCAATCGGCACTCAAAGAAATGAAGGTAGGCAATTGTCCTTACCAACGATTATCTGCAAAATAGTCCTGGTCACAAGTAATTCCACCTTCTCATATGAAAATTACATTGAATGTTAAAAAAAATAGGTCAATAAGTATAGCGGTCATGGCTTCATAATTTATCCCACTTAAAAATATGACTTGAAGTATCTTTCAATTTTTATCGAAAGCGCCTGCAGGGCTCAATCAACAGAATAATGTTTCATCTCAGGTTGTGGTATGAGATAATTTTACACTACGTCTAATTAAAGAAATTGGTAGCTCTCAAATTTATTATTTATGCTTTAATTTTCTTCTGACCACTGTGCATAGCCACTCCATCATCATGACGAACGTGAACATCATTATAAAGAATATGCTTCACTATGCCGCTTTTGTTGTTGTGTAAATGCTTTACAACATATTAGATCAACATCATTTCCCAAAGACACGCTGATCATTTTTTCATAGCTTCTCAGCTGTCTCTGAAAATGTTTGCCAACAAGCGAGTATAACTTTTGTATCTGTTAGATCTGTCGCCTTGGCTTGTGTGTGACTGGCTGTCTAGGTATGTAAGTATGTTTGAATGTATTTAGGTACATGGAGAGGATGAAGATGAAGCACAGAAAAAAAAGTGTTAAAGATCTGTTAATTTTCTTACTCGTACATGCTTAATTTGAAAATGAGGCGTGTAAGAGTGTGTGTGTGTGTGTGTGTGTGTTTGTAAGTGTCTCCGGTTCAGATAATTGGAACCACTTTTAGGTACCACCGCCAGTCAGCGATTGAATATCATGAGTTGTAGCTGTTGCGGGCTGGCGTACAACTAATTTGTTAGACAAATTGGTAACATTTTATTGGACAAGATTAGATGGAATTAAATGTGTTCGTGTTAGTTCAAAGCTTTTTCACTAGTCACAAACAAATTTTGTTGATGGTTTTTGTTTAAAAACATAATTTGAATTTCGTTTCAATGAGAGAGGAAGGGGTGTTGTTAATGATGTAATAACTAAAAGAAAAAATAATTTATAAAAATATTTCTGTACTTAATTTATGCGTGGCACTATAGTTACACATTTGCATATTATGATTGCGGTTTGATCATAACGATGTTATGGTATACATAAGTACTGATGAACTTCCCACAATTCGTCCTTATAGTTACTTACTAAAACTTTCCGTACAAAAGCATCCTCAATATGTATCAGCATACAATTCAAACATTAATCATTTATGTTATATTACATACTAAGATGCTCTCCGTTAATGAGTGTGTGGCTGTTCAGAGGACATAAAGGTTGCTTTGTTCGTAACTGGTTACACTCAATACCATATTTCTTTCCGATCATATGAAAAGTGTGAACCCACGACGAAAGAAAGTCAGCATTATATTTGCTATGGACATCCATCAATAGTCTAGAGGGACCATCTATGCAGAGAGTTTTGACATTTCAGCTTCATATCCTTAATAAGTTTCGTTCTAGAAATGTGACACAAACTACTTTTAGTTGGTCTCTAAAGGACAAAAAAAAATTTTTTTATTGTAATGGTATAGTGCAAGTTGAACGGTTAGTTGTATCCCTCTAAGACTGGACACTAGTTGGTAGGTGGTGAAATCACTAATTAATAGGGGACCACCTGTACTTACCTTACGAACTCTAAGCAATGCAATTCATAATTTCCTTTTTTGTATGAAACGTCTGCAATTAGGCTCAGTCGCCACCACATTGTTTACCGCGAACTAGTAAAATTGATCCCCATGAAAAGGGTACTTACATAGGTACACTTGCTATGGATGGTGATATGGGTACCCAGAATAACTAAATTTCCTATTAAACACCATAAATGAGTTGTAAAGGAGAATTCTCTATTTTTAGATTTACATACTTGTTTACTTTTACTAGACATTCCGATTGACTCGAAACTTTACTGTGAAGTTACTTTTTACAACAACGAAGGAGCGATGGGGAATCGAACCATGGATCTCCCGTATGATAGTCGCGTGTTCTAATCATCATGCCACGGACGACCGTACCCAGAAGTACAAAATTAAAATAGCTTTAAACGTTCCGTTTGCACTTTCTGTCGCTTTCGTGCTCATACATTATTTTACTCGGTGGTTCGGCGTTAGTTGACCATAGGGTAATCAAATAAGTACCCATGTAGGGAGTATTGCGGTAGGTAGTAAAATCTTGGCCAATTGACATTTCCAGAACTCAGTGTCGAATTCTGAGTCGATTTAAGTATTTCCGTCTGTCTGTCCTAGTGATTACAGTCGTAATCACCTCCCAAATGAACTCCCCTTTTTAGGGGTTAAACAATTCACATAGAATATAAAAATTCAAGCTCATTATTTGACAATTGATAGACAAATGTAATTATTACAAATGGTGAAAGATTTTTGAGCTAATTGTTTTACTAGTTTTTTTTCATTTAGAAGTGCTGCTCTTTCGTGTAACTTGTCATGGCGAGTTGGTATCAGTAACTGTAAAATATACAGTAGGGTAGACAGACGCCGCCAACCAGTTAACTGAAATTATACCTAAAGAGAAATCAATATTCATGCATAAAAAATTTGTTTACACTTTACATCCCATGAATGAGATATGGAAGATCTTCTTGATTTTTACAGGCTTGTAGGCTTGTTCGACTTATATAACGAGTCCTAGAGTTTAACGACAATCCTCAACATCAACATTACAGAATCTTTTACTAGACTAAACTACTCAGAAGTTTCTTTCGACAACATAGAAGATTCCAGTCACAGCCTACAAACGGCGAATCATACACATGTCTGCTGCATGATAGTCGCGCTTTCTTACCACATTTGTGTAATAAAGGTTTCTTCAAAACTAGACGTTCAGCATCGGTGCTAATTTTATGGCGGACAAAAAATAGGCGGGATCGATTAAGTGGCGTGGTGTAAAACTCGAAACTTTAAACGGCTGTGTCTCAGGAACTATAACAGGTATAAAGATGATATTTGGTACGTGTTGTTGGTACTGTATGAATTACATCCAGTTTGGAAGTGGGCTTTGCCACTCCCTTTTTAAAAGAAACCGTCATAACAGCCATAAAAATAGTTTGATAGTCCTGAACATTTCACAGTATAGTAGATATAAAACCAGGCTATTTGGAACCGTGCTGACAAAAAGGGCCAAGGCGCCGCTCAAATACGTCAAAATTTACATTAATGAGAAATGAGAAAAAAAATACAATTCCTTAATCGAACAGTAAAAAAAACCAGTAAGAAAAATTTCAGTTAGTAAATCATAAAATTATCTTTTACAATGATATTATTACTCAATTTGTAAAGTGGGCGGAGTTGTACAGTTGTATGGGGGTATCAGAATTTTGAATAAAACACAAATTATTTAGGAAATTATTGTCATTTCATTTTATTATGATAATATTGGTATGGTTCAATTATGTATGGAACAAAATATCAGCCAAGGGCCGCCGCGACCTCGGCTGCACACCTCCAAACAATTGTCCAAATTTTCGATGACGCTGAGTCATAATTGAGGTTCTATGCCATCCATGTGCCGAATTTATTCATCCTTTAGCTCTTGAATTGTTGCTGGCTTATAGACGTACACCTTTTCTTTCAAATAACCTTAAAGAAAAAAGTCCAACGGTGTGTCAAATCACATGATTTTGGGTGATCCAATTGACATCGCCACCACGTGAGATCACACGGCCATTGAATTTGTTGCGCAAAAGAGTCATTGTTTCGTTAGCTGTGTGACGAGGGGCAACTTCCTGTTGAAACCACATATCGTATCTTCCGATTCGGGCCATAAAAAGTTCGATATCATCTCACGATAGCGAACACCATTCACAGTAACTGCCTGACTAGACTCTCTTTGGAAAAAATACGGCCCGAAGATGCCGCCAGCCCAAAAATCGCACCAAATAGTCACTCTTTGTGGGTGCATTAGTTTTTCGACAATCACTCTTGGATTATCATTTGCCCAAAAGTGGCAATTCAGCTTATTGACGAATCCACTGAGGTGATAATGTGCCTCATCAATGAAGATCATTTTCTTCGAAAATTCATCATCCACTGTTGCCATTTCTTGTCAACATTCTGACCATTGACAACGTTTGGAATGGTCAAGAGGCTTTAGTGCTTGAGTCAATTGCACTTTGTAAGCGTGTAAATACCGATCTTTATGCATAACGATCATCAACGACGTGAAAGGTGCAATTGTTGAGCATGACGACGAGTTGAGGTGGATGGCTCTTCAGCCACACTATCGCGAACAGCAGCAATATTTTTTGCAGTACGAGGTGTACGCGCATGCACTGGTGTTTTCACATCTCCTGCAGACCCGGTTTGCTCAAATTTTTGCACGATTTTTCCGATTGTACGCACATTTGGAGGATTCAATTGACCGAAAAAATCACGAAGTGCTCGGTATGCATTTTGATTTGAACACCCATTTTCATAATAAGTCTGAACAACTTTAATGCTTTGTTCGGTTGTGTATATTTCCATGGTTCAAATTGAGTTAGTCTGCAATTGAGAAATGTCAAATGAAATGCAGAAAAAAAATAGACGTTTAGGTGTGGTTCAGATTCAACATTGGCCCTTACAATTTAACCACCATTTATTTAAAAGATATTCCATATTCTGACGTTCAAAAGGCCTGCTGTAAATAGTTTAAACCACATCGTTATTTATGCACAACAAATATATTTAATAGCTGTCGGTTAATCTTTTTAAAGTTCCTCCCCATAAAATACCCAATACACCTGTATTCTCAAATGCTTTAAATTATAATGTGGCGGCATTTACACATTTGAAGTGTTAGTGATTAACGCACGACATTATTTTAATAACTTTATGAAAATCTATAATTAACGTATTTCATATTACACACGTTAGAATATACACCCAGAAACTATTTAATATTCTGAATGCCAAACACGCTCTGCATTCGGTTTTTTTTAAATTTCTTCAAACAATTTATTAAATTCCTTTCAAATTCCGCCATCGAAGAAGAAAGGTAAACTCTGTGACACGAAAAACTGCTTGTAACGAAAAAATATACAATTCATGATTTGTATTTATTTTAATTAGAACATTTAAAAAGAAATCAAATTTTTCATTTTCGTTTGAAAGTCTACTTGTAAATGCAAAACATGTCTCAAAGTTTGTTATACATTTTTGGTTTAAGTCAAATGAAACGAACACATATAATCATAGGTAAAAAAAAGTCATCACATCGCAACAGGGCACGAATATTGTAAGGGGCCAAATTTACGGTGGTAATTTTATGCAGCTCACATAATTTGAAAAAAATAAAATTGAAAATTTTTGAAACTAATAATGAAATTCATGTAAAATGGTGTGAAATAAAATACTAACAGCTTCAAATTTCTTATTTAAGCGTTGGTTTGCGATTGTTACAAATTGGGAATGTGGGAAATTGTATTCATATCAGAAACATCATTAAGATATAAATCTTAATTGCAGTAGGCCTTTGGTAGGCTGATAGGCTTTTCACTGGCGTACTTACTGCAATTATATGTATGTTCATGCGATTTGAATCGAAGACTGTTGCTCGTTTCTCATTAAAGAGATAGTTCTTTTTTTGGGCAGGTTTAAACAAGTAGCTTTGAAAATCTTACAAATCACTGTAAGATTTCTACTAGAAATATATTGCTTGAAACAAGCGAATTTGTAGCGAACTTGGACGAGCTTCTCATATGCCATGAAAACCAACCATTTCTCTGAGCTCAGCCGTTTTAGCAAGGAACCATAAAGTGTTAAACGAAATAGAAATTGTTTTATAAAAGTGGGCCAAACTTGAACTATTTATCATGTACTGGAATACATTTAAGCCACAGTCACAATTACGTTCCAATTACAGTACATATATGAACTTTTTAGAATTCTCTGTCGATATTTTAACTAAATGAATTTCGTCCTCCTTGCGAAATAATAATATACAGAAACAAAACTTATGCTGGTCTACATTTTCACAAAGTGCTCTCCAATATACGAATTATGTTCTGCTATACACGTATCGCATATTAGCAACCCATAGGCAATAATGTAGCCGGCATTGTCTCCGCCTATATGACTCCTCCTACCGCTGCGGATATAACACTCGAGCAATTGTAAAAAAAGTAATATTTACTTAACACCCTTAACATACTTGCGTCTTTAATGATAGCGCTTTGCCGCCGTTACTCCACGACAGTAAGTGCTCCTGTTTTGTACGTCGCAAGGGTGTTACTTACTTACGCGGGGAGCAAGAGCAAAAGTTGTCGCACTATGTAGATTTTTGTATCATAATAAAAGTGCTTATGCGTATACACACGGCCTTAATGTGTCTATTCCCCCCTCCATGGTCTTGGTTATTCGAAAACAAAAACAACGCACACATTTATTTTCCATCCAAGACAGACATTGTCATAAAACTGAACTTAAGTTTTGCGTGTGGTGTTGAACATATGCATAATTATTTAATTGAATTAAACAATTTTTGTAAGCTTTTGAATCCACTGAAGAGGAGCTGCGGCAGCAGAAAAAATTGAAATAAATGAATGTTAAATGATGCGTCAGACACGCTGCTGCGAAAAAAAACGAAATATGGATGAATGACATGGATGGATGGTATGAAATGGTGGCATTTTAATGATGGAACAAATTTGCATATATCGAAATTAATACGATATATGTTGGTATAAGGGGGGCATATTACACTGTGTTTGTAACAATATGCTTTTTTCGGTGGATCAAATTGTATGTACGTAAGCTTCTAAGTTCTGTGCTCAGAAATGAGGGTAGATGTCGCAAGAAGCTACAAGGATTTGTCACGTAAGTGTATTGAACTGTAACAGGTATTAAAAAAATTATTTAAAATGGTTTTCTGTCAAATTAAATAATTTTTGAATTTTAGATTTCGTACAAATCTAGAAAAAAATAGGGCAGTATAAGAAATATTACGAAACATAATAATATTGAAATCAAGTATACTTAAGTTGTTCTGGAAGTATTTAAAGCAAAACAAGTGAACGAGGCCAAATTTTAATATTTACATTTGGTCTGATATAAGACTTTAGTCTATCAAGACTGACACCTGTTTCATGTCATGTCATGAAAAATTATAGATTATGGTGTTGGGTAACGTAAATTCCAATAAACCGCAATCGACCGATGTCCTCGATGTAGTTCCATGCAAAAACGAATGCTTAAAAACACAAATATTATGTGTTTCTGAATGTGAAGCAAGCGTAAGTGGTGCAGCTTTCACAAGACTCAAGAAGAGAATTAAACACAGCCTCGCGTACATGTGAATTACCGATCGTGCTTGTTTGAGTAAGACGATTATTACCTGCCTCGCGAGGACATGTGATGCCTAATACTACCTTAAAGTCAACATTATGCAGACCATCGCTAAAATTCAGTCGGAATTATTGAAAATTAGAAGAAGCTGCGTATATTTTTATTTTATACACGTATTTGAAAAATTTAAATAAAACAAGTGAGAAAGTTTCAGTCGGCCGAATTACATCTACCCTCACCCTCAGTAAAATCATAAAATTTGCTTAACAAATTTGGCGGAATGGCACATTTGTATGGGAGGTACCATAAGGGGCGTGGCTAGACTTACAGTTTTTTCTCCAAAACTTTATCCTGTTGTAGCTTTACTAAATACAGATTTTGGGCTAGATCTTTTCGGGTTTATATTTACCTAAACGTCAAGTTCTTTTCTGCATTTCATTTGACATTTCTCAATTTCGGGCTAACTCAATTTGAACCACGGAAAGATACACAATGGAGCAACGTTTTAAAGTTGTTCAGGTTTGTTATGGAAATGGGCGTTCAAATCAAAATGCATAGCGTGCACTTCGTGATTTTTTTGATCAATTTAATCGTCCAAATGTGCGTACACTAGGAAAAATCGTGCAAAAATTTTAGCAAACCTGTCTGTAGGAGACGTGCAAACACCAGTGCATGCGCGTACTGCTCATACTGCAGAAAATATTGCCGCAGTTCGCGATAGTGTGGCTGAAGAGCAGTCCACCTCAACTCGTCGTCGTGCCCAACAATTGCAACTCTTACGCTCTACGTTTATGAACATTATGCATTAAGACCTGCATTTACACGCTTACAAGGTGCAATTGACCAAAGAACTAAAGCCTTTTGACTATTCCGAATGTCGTCAATGGTCAGAATGATGGCAAGAAATGGCAACAGTGGATGATCAATTTTCGAAGACAATCATTTTAAGTGATGAGGCTCATTTCCACCTCAGTGAATTCGTCAATAAGCATATTTGCCGCATTTGGGCGAATAATAAGCCAAGAGTGATTGACGAAAAACCAATGCACCCACAAAGAGTGACTGTTTGGTGAGGTTTATTGGCTGGCGGCATCATCGGGCCGTATTTGATCCAAAATGAGGCCGGTCAGGCAGTTACTGTGAATGGTGTGCGCTATCGTGAGATGATAATAAACTTTTTATGGCCTTAATTGGAAGATATGGATGTGAACGATATGGGTTTAAACAGAACGGTGCCACTTGCCACACAGCTAACGAAACAATGGCTCTTTTGCGCGACAAATTCAATGGCCGTGTTATCTCACGTGGCGGCGATGTCAATTGGCCGCCAAGATCATGTGTTTTGACACCTTTGGACTTCTTTCTTTGGGGTTATTTGTAAAAAAAGGTGTACGTCGATAAGCCAGCAATAATTCAAGATCTAAAGGATGAGATAATTTGGCACATTAAAGGCATAGAACCTCAATTATACCTCAGCGTCATCGAAAATTTGGACCATCGAATGGAAGTGTACCGCCGAGGTCGCGGCGGCCATGTGGCTGATATTTTGTTCCATACATAATTTAATCATACCAATATTATCATATTTTCCTAAATAATTTGTGCTTTAATCGAAATCAACATCGGCCCTTAAAATTTAATTATTTTTTTAAATAAAATTAATTTTTCAAAAAAATTGGTTATTTTGTATGGCAGGTGCGAGATGGGGTCGACCGAAATAGTTCATATTCATTCCTTGGTCAAATTTCAATAAGCTTATATCTTGCTCAAAATATGACTGAATTCAGTGTACTTAGAAAAGAGATGCGTATATAAAACTATGAAGGTGAATTCTGTCATTTGTATAGGATGTACCAGAAGGGGCGTGGCGAAAGTTTCGTTTTTTTTTTTGAGGATTTGTCTTCTATTACAAGATAATTAAATATAATTAATTTCCAAATTAAAATATCCTTGTCCGTTTGAAAGTTATGAAAGAAATATTAGTTTTCCAAAAATTTTGTATGGGAGGTACCAGAACGGGTCAATCTATATAAATCATGTTTGTTTCTAATTCAAATTTTCATAAGCGTACAATGCACGCCGTACATCTTACGCAATATTTGACTGAGTTCAGTGTACTTACAAATAAGATATGTATGTAAACCTATGATGATAATTTCAGTCATTTCTAGGGGATGTACCAGAAGGGGCATGTTAAAGGTTTCGGTATTTTGAGGGTTTGTCTTCAATTACAAGAAAATTAAACTGACCAAATTTAAATATCATCTAGTTGTTCGTTTGGAAGTTATGGAATTATCCAGAAGTAGGTAATGTTGTATGGGGGCTATTCTGCCCATTTACAATCCCATTACTTCAATTTAGAAAATATTAATACCGGTAAATTTTCATACGGTTCAGTTAAGGTTTATTCGAGTTATCGTGCCCATTAACCAGCCAGCATTCCAGCAAGACAGACGGACTAAGCTCAATCGCCTTAAAAAGTCCTGAAACGAATTTGGTATTAAGATGTTTGGGGTCTAACACATCTCCTTTCAGGCGTTACACTTATTCTCGTATCAAATGATATATACCATTGTCCTTAAGGGTGATGGTATAAAAACTTAAATTCACTTTACACCCTATGAAACAGACTATTTTTAGACTCACACAGCGGCATTTAAATTTTTTAGATTAATGCGAACATCAGCTGTTTTGATGCCTTTACTTGACATTTATTGCTGTCGACAACATCGATGTGGCCGCCTCTGAAAGAAATGTAGATGATTGAGATATATTTCCCGGATGGTTGCCTCGTGTTGTAACCATCTTACAAAAATCGGACTCTTACTTACTTAATTTCCCTTTTTCATCCCATGAATTAGGTATGGGATGGCTTCTCGCGTTGTTATGAATTAACACTCTTTCTATTTTTAGATTTGCAACTAACGCCACCAACTTGTTTATCGATGATTGCGAGTCACTGTTTGAGAAGCTTTTAACTAGACACGCCGATTGTCTCGACACAATACTTCAAACTTGCTGTCGACAACATCGAGGGGGCCGACAGAAAGAAAAATTTAGATGACTGGAGCCAGGAGTCGAACCTGAGATCTCCCGCATGGTAGTCGCTTGTTCTAACCACTAGGCCGCGGCCATTCCCGGACTCTATCACAGTTTAATTGACGGCAGTAAAACAACAAGATTTACAGAGCTTACAAACTATTCAGTGTAGTTGTGTGTTATGGCGTAATAGCAGATAACATTACTACTGCAATTATCCTGACAGAAAGATTTGTTTCAATCGTCTTACAAATTCCTTAAACGAATTTCGTCTTAAGACACCTAGGGTCAAACCCGAAGCGGTTAAATTTGTTGTCGTATCAAATTATAAAAAAAAACAATTTGGGGTTTAAAAAGATGACCGAAGTCCGAATGACTATGTTTAAAATGTGCCACCTGGTATAAGTCTCATATGTTTTCATATTTTTAAACAAGTTCTCTTATAATTCTGGGCAATTTCAAAACACTTTGACCTGTTCAAATTGCCCAGAATTACTTCCAGACACGACCCCCAATCAAACGACATAAGGACCATAACAATTGATTAGTTGTGTCATAGCTGTAGCCCCATATGTCAAACTGCAGTCAAATGTCCAACTTAAATGTGAAACCATTTAAAAGTTAGCAGTGACAGCACGTGCCTTTAAGCTATTTTTAGCTACTTATTTTGAAATTGTAGCCACGGCAGTGAAGATTTAGTAAAGTTTTACTACAGCAAATATATATTCTCTCTGTTTGCAGAGGGATTTTTTCCAATATTATTGGATTTCAATACAATTGCTTTGGCACTACTGGTGTTGTGCTGTTTTGTGTTCTATGGTTATATGGGTCATTTGAGTCAAAACAGAAAACTAAAATATCAAATTTCATAACCCACCCTCTTATCAGACGTCGGCGTCACCGTCTACTTGAGAATCCTTGCTGGTGTTTGAGTGTGAAGTGGGAGAAATTGTCACAAATACAGTTTTCATTGGAAATTTGTATGAAAAACTATTTTTAAGTGCACGAATTGTGGACATGACCATTCAGCCATGTGTCAATTTTGTCAATTCAATGTAACAATAGTTTTTGAATGAAATTTCAAAATTATTCATTGTCCTTTGACATTGTGAGCTGGCGGGCTGTGTGTGCGTTTGGGGGGAAAAAGGCAATAAAATTGGGTAATATTTCAATAACGTCCATGTGACCTTTGAATTGAATCCCTCATTTAGATGGTCAATGGGAACTCCCTCCCTTGCAAAATGATGTGATATCAACAGCAATGACCATTGCCACCACCACCAATTTTCATTTTCCTTTTGTTTTATTTTTTTGAGAACAAAATCTAACAATTTTAAAATGATGACCTCAGGTCACCACACTTCACATAACAAAATGCCATAAAAGTCTATGCGATAAGTGTAAGGTTGCCCAAGGGTTAACGGTGATGATGATGATCACCACCCCCTTTCATTAAATCATATTATCATCCTGAAGGTTCAAATATTCAATATTTCAACAATGACGGGACATAACATGCTGACGACCATCCATAGGATCTTTCACTCTCTCTCTTTCACTTTCACTATCTTCTGTTTGGTTTGTTCTATTGTCCTGTTTATTGTTATTGTTATTAGCAGAGATACACAAAAGATACTTGTGACCAGATATGCTTTAGATTGTATTTGATAGTTCAATATTTGCTATTGTAGTTTTTACGCATTTTATATGGTACATTGTTTCAACTCTGCTGCCTTTGGACACGCGTTTTTGTTTCTCAATATTACATCCTGGCAAATATCCGGAATTTTTCGGCTCTTGAATGTTTTAAAAATTCTCATTACAATTTAATTTGAAAATTCTATATAAAATTTAAGTAAATCCTCCCCATTTTCAAATGTAAGCTACTAACCCTCTGGTGTTTGCTGGTCATCTGCAATGAAATATTTCATATGTTTCTAACAATCCCCCTTTCATATCAGCTGTCAATTTTAGTTTACTCTTACCAATAGCACAAGAATTGATGGCATCGCCACTGTAGTTTTTATTGACAAAAATACAATAAATGTCATCAAATTTATTAGTTTGAATCGATGGTAGCAGCATTTCTCATCAACAAATGTTCTCAATATATTCAATGGGGGCAGACGACAAACCATTGCCAGTAACAGCACCCGCTTATTGGAAATATGTTGAATGTGTATTGACTACCACATAAATTGGTGAAAAACAAAAAATACTGAGCTAATATATTTTAAATGCTATGTATCACCGCACCCACGTCTAAATGAATTAGTGGACCTCAAGAAATTTATAAAACATTTCAAAATTAGTTTCTTTTACATTTTATAAATATTTGTCGCTTATTAAATATCATTCATATGTATGTAGGTATTTTAAATTGTTTTATTTTATTGATTGCTACATTTTTTATGATTCGGTTTGATTTCATTTCCGTTCGTTGTCATTTTGTGGGTTTGTCACATTTGTCGCTTCCGTTTTTATGTTTCAATACGTTAATTTATGTATTTTTAGTTATGGAGGCAGGGTGTCGATCATATTCAAGTGGTTTCGGCGCATTGTTTATTTGTCATTTGTTACTTGTGTTGACAAATTATAGTTTATATTGTTCACAGTGTCATATATACAAGTGATACAGATGTTTATGTGAGAATAAGTACCACAGAAAATACTGAAACCTTAACTTATATAGTGTAGCTGTATTTAAATGTCTGTACAAATTTTTGGAAAATATTAGGAAATTTGTATGGTTATATTTTTCCACATACTGCAATCCCTAGAAATTGCTTCTATTCGATACGAAATCAATGACAGGGCAACTTCATTTTGAGATCAAATCGACTCCAAAAGCAACAAAACTTTTGTTCACAGCTTCGATCAGAGAGTCGTCGTAGTCTATGTTGTTGATTTATTTTTAGAACATTTGTACAGGCTGCTATATGTATTGGACGATTATCAGGTATCATGCACAAATGGGACAAACGATGCAAAATATCGTCATACATGTCGTCTTTACATTGAACCCTCGCTTGATTTTGATGCGGTGATGAAGATATGACAGAATCTTTGAGCGCATTGTCCCAATATGAGTCGTTGTGGAGCAACTGTAAAGTTCAACAGGTGCTCCTTTCTTTCTACAATAAAACGATGTCGATGAATTGTTCTATGTGTAACATCATGATATTTCAGCATAACATAAAGTCCGAGCAAAGGAAACAGCTTGACAAACAGAGAAAAAGCTTGTAAATTAATGTTGTCAAAGGAGGCCATCTGATACTGAGACATCTGACATAGACATGATGGAATTACAATATTCCACATCGATTTGAGCCTTAAAAGCAGTTGATAATCTATATATATAAAAATAAGTGTACATTTTGATTGTCACTCCATAACTCGAGAACGGCTCGACCGATTGCCATACAATTTTTAGGGAAGGTACAGGGAGGAGTGATGATGGTTAGTTGATTTTGAAATCCAAAATCGGTCTAGCCATTCTCGAGTTATGGAGTGACAATCAAAATGTATATAAAATTCTACCGTACGTGTGTTGTGACTGAACTCCTCCTAAACGGCTGGACCGATTTGCATAAATTTTTTTGTATGCGTTTGGCTGGCGCCCCGGATGGTTTAGATTTACAATTCGGTCCAATTGGACAAAGGGGCGTGGCACCGCCCATACAACTTGAAAATCAAAAGGGCTGTATCTCATGAACTATCAAAGGTATGACGATGAGATTTTGTATATATGTTGGTGAAGCAGTATTAATTCCAGCCAAGGAGGAAGTGGGCGGTGCCACGCCCCCTTTTCAAAAATCGCTCTAACGGCTTTTCTAATAGACCGATTGATACGAAAATATTACCAAGTGGTACTGTTGACCTGTTGATAGTCCCTGGCTATAATAGGTTGTGATTGGATAAAGGGGCGTGGCACCGCCCATACAACTTGAAAATCAAAAGGGCTGTATCTCATGAACTATCAAAGGTATGACGATGAGATTTTGTATATATGTTGGTGAAGCAGTATTAATTCCAGCCAAGGTGGAAGTGGGCGGTGCCACGCCACCTTTTCAAAAATCGCTCTAACGGCTTTTCTAATAGACCGATTGATACGAAAATATTACCAAGTGGTACTGTTGACCTGTTGATAGTCCCTGGCTATAATAGGTTGTGATTGGATAAAGGGGCGTGGCACCGCCCATACAACTTAAAAATCAAAAGGGCTATATCTCATGAACTATCAGAGGTATGAAGATGAGATTTGGTGTATATGTTGTTGGAGCAGTATTAATTACAGCCAGGGTAGATGTGGGGGGTGCCACGCCCCCTTTTCAAAAATCGCTCTGCAGGCTTTTCCAATAGACAGATTGATACGAAAATTTTACCAAGTGGCTCTGTTGACCTGTAGAAAGTCCCTGGCTATATTTGGTTGTGATTGGATAAAGGGGCGAGGCACCGCCCATACAACTTGAAAATAAAAAGGGCTATATCTCATGAACTATCAGAGGTATGAAGAGATTTGGTATATATGTTGTTGGAGCAGTATTAATTACTGCCAGATAGGAAGAAGGCGGTGCCTCGCCCCTTTTTCAAAAATCTCTCTGACGGCTTTTATAATAGACTGATTTATAAGATAATTAAAGAAAGTCGTATTGATGACATGTTGTTGGTCTCTGGCTGTACTTAGTTGTGATTGGATAAAGGGGCGTGGCACCGCCCATACAACTTGAAAGTCTATATCTCATGAACTATCAGAGGTATGAAGATGTCATTTGTTACACATGTTATTGTTGCAGTATGAATTACAGTAAGGGTGGAAGTGGGCTGTGCTGCACCCTTTTAAAATAAGTAGTTATAACTGTCAAAATTCCACAGTATATTGCAGGTCGCATAGAGATATGAATAGTAAGGTGGGCAAATTTTTTGCAGTATGAATTACAGTAAGGGTGGAAGTAGGCTGTACTACACCCCTTTTAAAATAAGTAGTTATAACTAACAAAATTCCACAGTATATTGCAGTTCACCCAGAGATATGAATAGTAAGGTGGGCCAATTTTTTTATTCGCAAAAATCGTAACCAAAATCGGAATCTACGATGAATTGTTAGATAATTTCACCAATAAAATTTGTGTCTTAAATCAATTCCTAGCTCCCGCTGGGAAGCAGGAAGATTTCAGATGGAGATTTTTTTGTTTTTAAATGAGCACAAACCTGCGTAAAACTAGATAAAATGCGCGTTATGTTCGCCAAACTTATGTTCGTCAACAAATAGGAGCCATCGACGCTGTAGACTTAAGTGTGACAAGGGACTCGAATTTATCGAACCGACGCCGTTCTCAGCAACTCGGTCTCTGCAAATGCTGAGGAAAGATCTTGGTCTACATTCATATAAAATCGAACTAGAGCAAGTGGACGATCAATTGATTTTTTTTTATTTATCATGTAATTGCACATTATTTGTAGGAGAAATGGTTTCAATACGACGGCGTAATGTGTTTTGCAGCACGTGAGATCATCACTTTGTTAAGCCAAACGTTCGTGACCGAATTATCTCAAAAAATGGAAATACGAGATCAGTATATAGAGAGTATTCGGGTATATTCTTGGTCCGTATGAGAAGAAGACATGAAGGTTTTTATGAATAAAGGCATGAAACTTTAAACGAAATTTTCATTTGCGATCAATAGGAGGAGAAGACATAACAAAAGTGATTTTTACGCCCAAAGACATAGTTAGTATACAGACGGTTTCCGCTACTACATATAAATATAAAAATTTAATTTTGATCTTCAGAGACATTTCTGTTTCTGATTTGTGAAAGAAGTGTTTTCTCCCTACATACAGACAAAACTAAATCTACATGTCGAAACTATAGATATGACTTTGATGATGAACTTTTTCCTATCGTCATAGAGCCTATCATATTTAGAATTTAAAACTTAATAAGTTAACTTCCATGTTAAGGAGTTACTTGAAATTAGTTACATAAGTTAATAAACTCAACATATTATTGTCGAGCTTAAGTACCGTTTTAAAGTACTTTGTAGACCTATATGTTAATATGCAATAGCGAAGCATTGCTGGGCCCACTAGTACAGATAATACAGTAAACCTCAACTGATCCGTGTGAAACTTTACCAGCATAAATATTTTCCAAAATGAAGTAATAGGATTGTAAATGGGCGGAACAGCCTCACGCCTTGCACGACAACTTCAGTAAACCTCAACTGATCCGTATGAAACTTTACCAGTATAAATATTTTCCAAAATGAAGTAATGGGATTGTAAAAGGGCGGAATAGCCCCACCCTTTCTGGTACCACCCATACAAAATTACTTATTTTGGGAAAATTAATATTTCTTCCATAGCTTTCAAACGGACAACTGGGGGATATTTGAATTTGGTCAGTTCAATCATCGTTTAATAGTAGACAAACCGAAAAAAAACCCGAAACCTTTGACACGCTCCGTCTGGTATCTCCCTTACAAATTACCGAATTGAAAATTACATATTTTTGGAAAATTAATATTTCTCCCATAACTTTCAAACGGGCACCTGCTGGATAATGAAATTTTGTCCTGTAAATTTACCTTGTAATACTTACTTACTTACTTACTTAAGTGGCCAATTACAATTTACGAAACGTAGTTCTTAATTTGAGCCTGAAGTAATAAAGAATTCCACACGCTTCGGTCTTCTGCGTGTGTTTTCCAGTTAGTCCTACCAGATGATGGCACATCGCCTACCACTTGGTCCTTCCAACGGAGTTTGGGTCTCCCTGCTCTGCGCCGTCCTTCAGGTTCGCCTTCAAACACCTTTCTCGCTGGAGCATTTCCATCCATCCTGGCAACATGTCCCAGCCATCGAAGTCGTTGGATTCTGACTCTTTTAGCTACGTCGATGTCGTGGTAAAGCTCATACAGTTCATGGTTCATCCGATGGCGAAACTCGCCTTCGACACAGATAGGTCCATATATTTTTCGTAGTACTTTTCTCTCGAATACTCCCAGGTTTTGTATGTTCGTTGTAGTAAGCACCCATGATTCGGCAGCATACAACAGAACAGGTAAGATAAGCACCTGGTATAGCTGTTTCTTAGTATTCCGAGAGAGGGTGGTGTTACTAAAGTGCTGCCGAAGTCCGTAGAAACGTCTATTAGCTAGCACTATTCTCCGTTTAATTTCTTGGCTGACATTATTTTTCTTGTTGACGGAAGATCCGAGGTAGGTAAATTCGTCGACTACCTCAAATCAATAATTGTCAACGTTCACGGTGCGTCCCCATCGAGAGGACTCTTTGTTCGTCGAAATCATTATTTTTGTTTTGTCATCGTTGACCGCTAAACCCATTTTTGCTGACTCCTTTTCTAGTGATGTGACATGTGGCTCTTGTGGAATATGGTGCCAGACATGTTGTCGCCAGCCTTTCTCATCACCTTCTCCATAACTATATTAAATAGTGTATATATTAAATATATATAAATATATTAAATAGTGAGACCTCTTTCCGTGTTGAATGGTTCAGAATGATTCTTACCAATCTTAACCGAGGATTTGGTGTTGTCCAAGGTACATTTGCAAAGTCGAATCAGCTTTACAGGAATACCAAACTCAGACATGGCCTCATAAAGCCTATTCCTTATCGGAGAGTCGAAGGCAGCTTTGTAGTCGACAAAGAGGTGGTAGGTGTCGATCTGCTTTTCATGGGTTTTTTCCAGGATTTGTCGTAAGGTGAATATTTGATCCGGCGTAGATTTGCCAGGTCTAAAGCCGAACTGATATGGTCCAATTAGTTTTTCTACAATTGGCTTTAGACGTTCACACAATATGCTTGAAAGGACCTTGTACGCAATTGGTAATAGGCTTATTCCACGATAGTTCTTACATTCACTACGATCTCCTTTCTTGTATATGGGACATAACAGACTGAAACTCCAATCCCCGGGCATGCTCTCCTCTTACCAGATGTTCTCCATGAGCTGATGCATGCTCCTAATCAGCTCCTCCCCGCCAGCCTTAAACAATTCAGCAGGGAGACCATCGGCTTCAGCAGCTTTGTTGTTTTTAAGGCGGGAGATGGCCATACGTATCTCGCTCTGGCTCGGAGGTGGACAGTTAATACCATCGTCATGGATTGGAGCGGGGTCTTCTGGAGTGGTGTCAGTATCCAGTAAATTTCTAAAGTGATCTCTCCATATCTTCAGAACGTTATCCGGGTCCGTCACTAGCTGACCATCGCTGTCCTTGCAGGAAGGCAACCCTGTTCCACGCATTCTCGCTTTAACTCTCTTGTAGAATTTTCGGGCTTCCCCTCTACTTCGGAGCAACTCAGTGCACTCATCCTTCTAAAAAGACGAGTTGCCTGTCGTCTCTTCTCCCTGTGCCGTTCACGAACAGCTCGCGTTGCCATTGGCTGCAGTTTCGCCCTGTGTACAGCAATCGTCTCTCTCGTGGCATTGCGACATTCATCATCGTACCAGGCATCTTCTTGAGACGGCTTTGAGTACCCAAGTACGCTTCTCGCAGCCCGTTCTAAGGAGTCGGCTATATTTTGCCACTGCGAGGTTATATTGTCAGGGGTTGGAGCATTCCGCAGCAGTTGAGTTAGGTGGTTGGAGTAGGCGTTTGCTACCTCTGTGGTCCGCAGTTTACCGATGTCCAGCTTTCGTTGTGCCAGGTTACGTACGTTTTTCGCCATGCTTAGCCTTGTGCGTACCTTAACTGCGGTAAGGAAGTGATCGGAGTCAATGTTCGCACCCCTAATCACTCGTACGTCCAGAACACTCGATGCGTGCCTTCCATCGACTACCACATGATCAATCTGATTTCTCGTCAATTGATCTGGAGACCATGTTGCCTTATGAACATTTTTATGGTCAAATCTAGTGCTGCTAACTACCATATTTCTTGCCGCAGAGAAATCAATCAGTCTGATGCCATTGTTCGACGTTTCGGTGTGCAGACTGAATTTTCCGATGGTAGGCTCAAATGCGGTTTCCCTGCCTATTTTAGCATTAAAATCGCCTAGTACAATTTTAATGTCATGGCTCGGGCTACGGTCATATACATTTTCTAGGCTCTCGTAGAACTCGTCTTTGTCCTCATCGCTTTTCTCTTCTGTCGGAGCATGGGCACATATAAGTGTTATATGGAAAAACTTTGTTTTGACTCTTATGGTGGCTATGCGTTCACACACCGGGTTGAACCTTGAGACTAGGTGTCGCAGTTTTCTTACTTCTTTTCATTGCAATAGTTTATACGTCGGTGGCGGGTTGCAAGCCCAGCGCACCACGTCGCAGTTTTCTCCTCCTGCCAGGATTTTATTACAGCCGCCCATTCTGGGTCAGACGCTGACCAGGGTACCGCTCACTCTGAGATGACGTGCCTGGGTTTTAGGTTTCGCCTCTCACAGTAAGTCGTGCTCTGACGGGTGTCAGAGGAACGCTTCCAGGCGTCACCACGTGAAGGTACTCCGTCCGTAGTAGTACTACGAATACGGAGCTCTGTGAGTAGACTTGAAGTGCAATTGGCAAGGATCACTCTGGTTTGCCAAGTTAAACCGATCAGAAGCTTTACCTTGCATCACACTTCCGACGCTTGTAATAGGAGGCTAAACCTTAGAAAACCTTCCTGCTGTAATCGCGGAGACAGTTAAAGGGACACCCCAAAACGGGGAGTTTGTATGGGACATGGGTGTAGTTTTTTTCTGATATTAGGTTAGGTTAGGTTAATTCGGCAGCCACGTTGAACACAGCTCACTTGGGTCCTAGTATGAGTCCCGTTGTGATACCATTTTATGATTTCCGCACCAAATGTTCCTATTCTAATCGGTCAACGTCGCTGTCAAGCCATTTCGTTGCCCTTATGAAGGCATGGATGTTCCGCATATCGCCTGCTGATAGACAGGTATTGTCTATAAGTGTCCGATGACCAAGTTTTTCGTATCGCAGGTCACCTAAAGCAGGGCAGTGACATAGAAGATGCTCCGTGGTCTCCTCTTCTTCTTCATCATTGCAGCTTCTACAAAAATCGTTGTAGGGTAGTTTCAGCCTCTTAGCGTGTTTACCAACCGGCCAATGACCAGTTATTACAGCTATGATATTCCTCAAGTGGACTCTGGATAAGTTTAGCACAAATCGTGTCCTCTGTATATCCATTGTAGGCCAAATCTGTTTAGTCGCCGTGCAGGTGGGTTCTCTTGCCCATCTCTCTTCAGCAATAAGGTCCAGATTTCTCGCAATGAGTTGTTTCCCCCTTGTAAGAGGGATCCCAATGAGACCATAAACTTCGCCCGAGTTCACGGTTGTGGCGGCCCTTGCTAGCGTGTCGGCCCTTTGGTTTCCATATATGTCCCCATGTCCTGGAACCCATGTTAGGGTAACCGTCGAATGTCTCGCTATCTCCTCCAGAGACGACCGGCATTCTCGAACATTTCTCGAAGTGGTGTACACGTTCTCCAGGGATCTGATAGCCGCTTTACTATCAGTAAGAATATGAATATTGCCGTCCAATATCCCAAGATACTGAATTTTCTCTACGGCTATTCTAATGGCCGCTATTTCGGCCTGAATTATGCTACAGTGATCTGGTAGCCTGATTGATAGACTCAGATTCAACTCTTCCGAAAAGATTCCACAGCCAGCTCTTTCTTTTGATTTTGAACCATCCGTGAAAATTAGGATGACATTCTCTCCAAAGTTCAGGGCATTATCATTATCATCATAGTAGGACCTATCCGGGATGTTCCTTATAAAACCCGGATCGAATAGAGGTTCAGGTATGGTGTAATCCGTATTGCAGATCACATTAATTAGGTTCAGGATTTTGGCATGGCCATAGTTCCTGTGCATCCATGCTTTTGTGGCGTCTAAACGCATTGCGGTATTCGCTGCTATCCTCTTCGCCTCAATGTCCGGTGGTAACCAGTTTAGGATCGTGAAAAGTGCCTTAGTTGGAGTTGTTCTAAGTGCCCCTGTTATCATGATCGCCACCAATCTCATAATGCGTTCGAATTTCAGCCTTTGGGACGCTTTATCTAGCGCCGGCCACCAGACTGCTGATCCGTAGAATAAGATGGGTTTAATAACTGATTCGTATAACCAGTTTAAGTTCTTGGGGCTAATTCCCCAATTGAGGCCGATTGCCCTTTTGCAGCAGTATAGAACCGTTGCCGCTTTGCTAATCCTGGTCTGAGTGTTCAGATTCCAATTCAGTTTACTGTCCAATGTTAGCCCGAGGTATTTGGCACTATCGGAGAGTGTAAGTGCGACTCCATTTAATCTTGGTTTGGCAAATTGAGGGATTTTGTATCTCCGTGTGAATAGCACCAGTTCTGTTTTACTCGGATTTACACCCAGTCCACATTCATGACACCATTTCACAAGAAGTTTCAGTGCAGATTCCAGTAGCTCAGAGAGTAGTTTTGGATCCTTACCTGTAACTATTAGTGCCACGTCATCCGCATATGCGACGGCTGTGCAGCAAGTTTGTTCCAACTTTCTCAGGAGAGTGTTGATGTTAAGATTCCATAGTAGTGGAGAGAGTACTCCTCCTTGTGGAGTACCGCGAACCGCCACCTTAGAAATATTTGACGCTCCCAGACTGGATCCAATGCGCCTAAATTTTAGTAGTTTATCAACCAAGGCGATTACCACTGGGTTAATCTCCAGCTGTTCCATTGAGTCAATTACAGATTCAGGTTTGACATTATTAAAAGCTCCCTCAATGTCCAGGAAGGCAGCAAGAGCGTATTCCTTGTAGTTCAGGGACCTTTCGATGAGGCTGGTTATCGAATGTAAAGCAGTTTCCGTGGATTTGCCCTTCGTGTAGGCATGCTGAGCCCTGGACAGGACATCTGGTTTAAGAGATGATCTGATATATACATCAATTATTCTCTCCATAGTTTTGAGTAGGAAGGAAGATAGACTGATTGGTCTAAAATCCTTGGCTTTAGTGTGGGATGCCTTACCCCCCTTAGGGATAAATAACATTTTGTAGGTTGTCCACCTCGCTGGAATATACGACAGTTTCAGACATGCTTTAAAGATAGTTAAAAGCCAGGGCGTCAATACTTCGATATTCTTTTGTAGATCCGCGGGAATGATACCATCGGGTCCCGGTGATTTAAAAGGGTGGAAACTTTTGATAGCCCATTGAATTCGATGTTCGGTAATCGGTATGTCTGAGATATCATAGTTATGGCCGACCGAGTTTTCTATAAACTGGTAGTCACTTTCCCGACAACCTGGGAAGTGTGCTTCCATCAGCACTTTCAGAGTTTCGAGGCTGCTAGTGGTCCATGTACCATCTGGTCCCTGTATGTACGATGGTATTGTTGGATTCGAGGATAAAATCTTGCGTAGCCGACTAGTTTCCGAAGAGCTTTCTACATTACTGCAGAATTTTTTCCAAGACTGCCTTTTGGCCTTCCTTATTAGGTTCTTGAAGATGTTAACTGAAGACTTATATGCGCTCCAGTTGCCATCTGTTTTAGCCTTATTGAATAGTTTCCTGCATTCCCTGCGCTTTGCAGCAATATCTGCATTCCACCAATGTGGCTTAGCCTTGCCTTTCCTGTCAGTTCTGCTGCAGGATTTTTCCCTTGCCTCAGCTAAGACGTTTGTTAGTATTTCGACCGTGGAGTCCAGTGTAGACTTATCATTGATAGAGACCGGACACCTAGGTAACTTGCTCTCTATATATATATTTTTGATATTGCACATCCTAGAATTTAAAATCCACTCAGAGGGTATAAGTTTGTATAAGTTTCAGCTCGATAGCTCTTAAACTGTGGCTGTAATCGCAGGGACAGACCTCCAAAAAGGGGTAATATATATGGTAGGTGGGAATAGGTTTCTACCGATCTTGTTAATCTTAGAACACAATCTCCACTTAGAGCACAGGAGCTTGCATACAAAGTTTCAACTCGATTGATTTTAAACTGCGACTGTAATCGCAGGGACAGACCCCCAAAAAGGGTCAATTTATTTAGGAGGTAGTTTTTTACCGATCTTTATCATCCTAGAAATCAACCTCCAGTGGAAGGACGGAAGCTTACATACCAAATTTTAGCTCGATTGGTATATAACTCCAGATGTGTTTGCGGGTACGGACTCTAAAAAGGGGAAGTTTGTATGGTGGGTGGGGAGTGGGAAATTTTCGACCGATCGGGCTAATCTAGGAACTTAACCTCCGCTTTAATATATAAGCTTGTGTTCCAAATTTCAGCTCCATATTTCTTGAACTACGGTTGTAGGTGCAGGAATAGTAGGTGGGAACTGTTTTTGACCAAACAGGCTCATCTTAGAACTTCACCTCCGCTTAGAGCGTAGAAGTTTTGTTCCAAATTTCTTTTAAACTACAGCTGTAATCGAGGGGACAGACTTCAAAAAGGGGGAGTTTGTTTGGGGGTGGGAGTAGTTTTTGCCCGATCGGGTTCATCTTAGAACTTTACCTTCGGTTTGACAGACGGACATCTTAAAATCGACTCAGAATTCGACGCTGATCATTTATATATATATGTATTTGGTCATTCCTACCAAGCCTCCTTATGGGCGATACAAATGGAAGAACAAAATTAATATACCCTTCACTCCGTTCGATCGCGTGGTGAAGGGTATAATAAATGATCAGCGTCGAATTACACTATGCTACACTTTGAGGGTCACTGTTTCGGAAATGAGTGAAACTAATATCAAACGATAGCATTTGACCTCAGTAACAAAACCTTAAAATACATTTTGCCTCACTACGTCACAAATTTTTTTCCAGTGGTTTGGAATTTGATATGTTTGGTCATTAAATTAGTTCAATCAAAAGTCGAATCAAAAATATTAAAAATCATGTTTAAAAATAAATTTGCAATAGTTCATGTCCCACCTCCCATACTAACTCAATCATTATTTAGAGGTGTCCGTCAAAAACTTAAAAACTAAAATTGAGGTCGGGGTCAAACATGTTAAATTAGTTCAATGTAGCCCTTAATTAACCTTGAATAACGATATGGGCCTTGTTTCGAGCGGTTATCAAATGACGATACAACACAATAAATACTATTTGGAGGGTTCGTAGGGTGCACGTATTCGAATAAAATGTATGTCCTCAAATTGTCTTCAAATCTATGATGAAATAGATCGGACAAAAACTACTCCCACCTACCATATTAACTTCTCCTTTCTGGGGTTAAGAGATTCATAACAATATTCTCAGCTCATAAAAACTATTCAAGTGAGAAACTTAAAGTAACGTCCACCTCTCGTACAAACTCCCCATTCCTTGCGGTACAAAGTTAAATCTATATATATATGTTGGCAAAAATGTTTAGTAATTCATCAATTGAGAACGGCTGGGCCAATTTTGCTCAAACTTTTTTTCAGTTGTTCGTTATTGCCAGGGGAAGGTTTATGTGAAAGGAAATTTTGGGAAAATCTTCCGGAATATTCGGAAAATTGGAAAAATCGAAAATTGCTTTTTTGTATGGAATTTGTGTGCAATTGTTACAGAATGGCTTTTCGAATAGAAAAATGGAAAATTTTGGTTGAAAAATGCGGAAAATTCCGGAAAAATTCAAAAAGTGTGAATTTGTTCTTTTCGACGAAATTCTGCATTTTATAGTATGGTTTAATAAATTTGGACGATGGAACTGTGAAAAATTTCGGATAATTATTCGAAAATGACTTTTCGAATGAAAAAATAGAAAAAAATTTGGTGCAAAACTCGGAAAATTCCGGAAAAATTTGGATTTTTTTTTTTACAAAATTTTGCATTGTATTGCTTGTCGATAATTGAATTTTTGTTTAAAATTTTGTGTGCAATTGTTCCGTAGTGGCTTTACGAATGGGAAAATGAAAAATTTTTGTCCAAAAATGACGGAAAATTTCCAACAAACTTAATTTTTTAGACGAAATTTTAAAATTTTATCATATGATTGATAGTTTTGGACGATGTTAATCTGTAATATTTCGGATAATAGAAAAATTCTTGGTGGAAACCTCAAAATGTTCCGTAAAAACTCGAAAAATGTAGATTTTTCGACGAAATTTTGAACTGTATCGCTTGATTTAATGATTTCTGTCGACGTAAAGGTGGAAAATTCGTTATGATGCTTGGAAAATTTGGGATTATTATGTTAAAAGATTTAACACGAAATGATCGAACGATTTCAAAATCTTATGAATGAGAATAACACATTGGTCCGAGTGTTCAAAACCGCATTGAATACGATGCATTCCGGCGACCACAAAATCATTATCAGAGCAGACAAAAGGCCCTCTGGTTGCCATGCAGGACAATTCGATGCTCCCACTATAAATGAAGTCGCAGTAGTGATTGTTGGGAAGAATGTGGAATCACGCGATATTGTTCTCAAGCGTCGGGATGGTAGACAACTGAGGCATTACTCATCGGTCATATGATGCACATCAATACCCGTTGATGTTCTATCGTGGAGAGGATGGCTATCACCTCAATTAAAAAACGGTCAATAGAACAAAAGGTTTGTTTACAAGTCATCACTTCTTTTTCATTCTCCATTTAAGTTCGAATTTCGATCTTGAAATTCACTTCGGATCGAAGACATGTGCGTGCGCATGTGCGGCAGTCTACTGTCGAAATTGGAATATCAGCGTCAAATCGATCGATGCACGATGCATTCAATCACAATTGATTCGCTGATGGAGGTTGTTGACGATGGAACGGGAGGCATTTACTTTCTCGATGCTCCCCCATTCGTAATTTCTTTGATTCTGGCAACATTTGGTCAAGCAAATTCCGTTAGCTGTTGCATCCGCTGGTATTTCTGCAACATTGTTGAAACGTGGTCGACTGCACTTTACGCTTTGAAGCTGCTGATAAATCTTCTCACGGTTGACCAGCCAATGTGCAGCTAAATTGTTACGAGAATGAAAAATCATCATTTGGGATGAATGCACGATGGCACATAAACGAGGTGTTCGAGATGATTTGGCGTGGCTATGGTATTTTCTTCAAACGCTTCCCGTCATCCCAAAATCTGCTGCTGCCTATGAAATTAACGCATGCCTGAAATCGTCATCTTTGTGTTACTGAATTTTCAAAACAGCTACTGGCACTTGGTAATGTTGATGTTTTAACTGGATTGATGATGTTCCCGGCAAATTTTCTCGAGTTTACATCGTCAAAGGAGGAACTCATCACCAAAGTTTTCCCCGGCATTGCAAAAAATTATATACTAGCAGCGAAGAATAGGGACGTCGATAGCTTGAATGCTATATTTCAAAGTCGAATCGATAGAGAACTTCATTCATACAAATCCGTTGACAGCGTGATCTACGAGAATAAGGCGACTAACTATCGGACAGCATTTTTGAATTTGTTAGATGTGTCAGGAACTCCGCCGCATAATTTACAACTGACAGTGGGATCGATCATAAGCATGTTGCGATCATAAGCATGTCATCTTAAATTGTGCAACGGTACGCGTTTGTCGGTCAATAAACTGATCATCAATGTGAATGAAGCGACGGTCATCAGGGGCAAATTCCAAGGAGAGGAAATCCTTAAAATCCTTATGGCATGAATTTCTATTACTCTAACCGATCTTTCCTTTAAAATTCAAGCGAATTCAACTCTCCATTTTATTAGCTTTTGCGATGACAATCAATAAATCGCAAAACCCCTCAATGAAAGTTTGTGGGATTAATCTCGAATTTCCCTGCTTTTCACAAGATCAGCCGTACGTTGTCTGTTCGTGTTTTGGCTAACCGTCTTCATTGTTTGCTTTTACGCCAGAAAACAAATCGAAAAACATTGTTAATCAGATCGCTCCTCATCGCTCTTAAAGTCAAATAAATCACATTAAAACTTGAATTAACTGTGTTTTACTATACCCCTGGAACTTATATGAATTCGTTACCTTAGGAGCGAGACAAAGTTTACCGGATCCGAAGTTGTATGGCAGAACAATGTTTGCCGGGTCAGCTAGTAAAATATAATTTTAGTGCAAATAAATAGTTTTAGAACCATTTTTACAAATGAGATTCTGATAATTACCGCACTAGACAAGATACATATTTATATCATTTAATATGCGTAAAAAATTTTACTCAATATATAATTTTAGTTATGAATTAAACACTGATTATTATGATAATTTTAAAACATACTTTTTTACTTGCTAGATAGTTCTCTTAAAACTATCCGATGTTTCCACAGATTTTTTCTTCCTAGTATTTGTATTTACCGATTTTATAAATTGTACGTTTCTCCGCACTACAACCACACCTTCTTCCTCTCATAAATCTTACATCTACTACACACATACACAACTGTTTACAATCATTTTCATTTATTGAAAATTTTAATTATCGAAAATTTTAATGTGCCATAACCGAATTGTAACCATAACGCGTGCAACATAAATTATCATTGAGTGGCTGAATGAAAAGCAGACGGACGCTGGAAAAGACCCACATAGAGAAAATGCGACACGAAACGAAAAAGCGATTAACAAATATTTGAAAATACTTGAAGCGAAATACGCACATAATTATAACGATAAATGTCAAATTGTCAAGATAACAAGAGATAATAAAAGTAAACAATTTTCAAAACTATTCAATTTAAATACTAATGCACATATATCAAAATAGAAAATAAAAGGTCGAAAAATCACCACCAATTTTTCATGCAAAACTCCATCATATGTTAATGATGGTCCACGGTCACGGAGATCAGTTGCTAGATAAACAAATGTCGGATTTTGTGAAAAATGACACAAAAACAACAATCAAATTTAGCTGCCTACGCAGAGTTACACACCAAATTCACTTCCATAATAATCGTATCAGGTACGTAAGGTCTCCTTTTAACAAATCGATACAATTAACCTTAAGTATATTGTTGTGACCTCTTGCGTGTGTGTGTGAGTGTGCGTACGAGTGTTTGTGTTGTCTAGCATCTCTAGGGATGTCGTCGCTCGATGCATGCAACAAACAAATCAATTGATGATGCATTTACATATGCTTTGAGAGGGAGGTAGGTGGTGGTGGCCTTAAATGAATGTATAAATGGACCTAGGAATTTATGTTTGTATGCATTCTCTAGCATGTGGTCGGTCTGTCGGTCATATGAATCCTAAAATGAATAGTTATACGAAATGTATGGTGTCTCAGATTATTCGATTTTGTATGCGTGTGTGTGTGTATATTTTGATTGTGTGTGCCACAGAGTGTATAAATAGGCGTATTGTTGAATACAATGTGATATGAAGTAATAAATTATTATATCATTTTCATTCTTCTTCTTTCATATGTATTTAACGCTGCCTTTGTTGTATTCCTTCACCGCAATTATGTATTCGCCTGCGACACAGTGTTTCAAGGTGTTTTACTAAATTCCAAAAATTCGTGGACTTGTACGCGCCGGAAGACACTATTAATATCAAATGTGTGCAGATTAGTAAACCAGGTTCTTAAATGCATAAGATTCTATATTGTCCATGTAGATGTATAGGCAGAAATTACTCTAATCTTAATAGTGATGCGTTAAAGTCCTTGTTGTGGAAAAATTTGACTGCTCGATAGGCCTTTGCCTAAATAGTTTCTAGAGTATATTATTACACTTTTAAGTCATTTTGTCATATGGGAAGGCGCCTATAGATGAGAAACTTTAAAGGCAGAGAAGCAAACATTGACAAGATAATCAAGAATGATTTTTCTATTCTTAAGACTTAAAATTCGATTGAAATGGGCAATCATACGAACAGGCGCATCCGCCGAAATATTTTTACATTACGCTGATTTGTGTACACGCCCCGACGGAAGACAAAGACGATGGCATTAAAGATGCATTCTATAAGCACATATGACCACTGCTCTGCACATGACATTAAATCTGTTCTGGGAGATTTTAGTGATCTAGGGAAGATGCTCTTGTTTCAGCAGTGGGAACTCAGTCTACACAATAACATCTCTCTTGATGGATGTGAGTGGAACCAGATTCCCGCATATAGATATCCACTAGGCAACCTGGATATCTCCCGATCAGAATACAAGAAATCAGATTGATCACGTGGTATTTGAAGCTAGACATCACAACGCTGCATACCACCGAGATAGCCAATGCCTATTCCAACCAATTTACTCCAAACAAACCCCCCTATTTCTGATGTTCCCGACACACAGTGGCAGCATATTGCGAATTCTAAAGCCACTGAGGAAGAAAATAGAGCGAGACAGGATATCGAAAACTACAGGGATAGAGGTGAGGCCCGAAAGTTCTACCAAAGGGTTTAGAGCAAAGGTTTTTGAACAGGGATCCCCACATGTAAGGACAGAGACGGAAATCGGGTCACGGACACTTAGAGTGTGCTGCATATATGGAGGGAACACTTTCGGTCTCTACTCGTTCCCGAAGGCAGCATAAGTGAAGAAATCATACTTATCATCGACGATGGAGTAGACTGTCCACCACCGAGACAAAATGAGATAAGCGCGGCAATTGCGCGGCTTAAAAATAATAAAGCTGCGGGAGCCGATGGACTGCCGGCAGAGCTTTTTGAAGCCAGCGGCGGCTATGAGCTGGTAACATGCATGAACCAGCTCATAAATATGATTGGGCTCAGGATTGCACGCCCAATGTCTGGAATCTGAGTGTTTTATGTCATGTGCGTAAGAAAGGCGATCCAAGTGTGTGTACCAACTATCGCGGGTTTAGCCTTTTACCCATCGCATACAAGGTCCTGTCTAGTGTGTTATGTGAAAGACTAAATCCCATTCTCGAGAACCTGATTGGAGCTTATCAGTGCGGCTTTGGACCTGGTAAATCCACGACCGACCAGATATTCACACAACAACAAATCCTGGGGAAGACCCAAAAAATGTAGATCGACACCTACCATCTGTCCATCCACTTCAAAGCTGCATTCGACAGTCCGATACGAAAGAAATTGTTGGATGCTAGGTCTGAGTTTGGTATCCCCGCGAAGCTAATACGACTTTACGGGATAACACTGACTGACACGAAGTCTTCAGTGAAAATTGGCAAAAATCTGACAGAGCCATTTTTTACCAAGCGAGGTTTTAGACAAGGCGATAGTCGGTCTTGCTATCTCTTTAATATCGAATTGGAGATGATCATGCGAAAGTCTGTTGTAAACAGGAATGGTTCCATCTTCAACAAAAGTGCTGCTCGCGTATGCCGATGATATAGACATCATTGGCCGTGGATTGCGGGATGTTAATGCGGCTTTTTCGAGCAATGAAAAGCTGTCGGCGGAAGTGGGTCTGGTGATAAATGAGGACAACCCAAATTATTTGTTTCAACGTGAACTTTGACTACTATAAGTTTGAAGTGGTAGATGATTTTGTCTACCTTGGCTCCGCAATAACAAAAATAATAATGTCAGCAAGCGATTTTATGTCAAAGTGCTCTCTCGAAGAACAAATATCCAACTATAGCAGACTCTGATCCTACCTGTCTTGCTCTGCAGCGCAGATTCATGGTTTATGACTCAAGCGGATCAGGGTATTCTTGAAGTCTTCGAAAGAAAAATACTTCGCAAAATATTTGAACCCATTGAACCACGAGTTGTATGAGCTGTACAACGATATCGACGTAGTCAAGCGCGTTCAAATACACCGATTGCGCTGGCTTGGACACGTTGTACGAATGGACGAAAACGCTCCGGCTCGAAAAGTCTTCGGCAATAAAGTCGATGGGTGGCGCAGGAGGGGCCGACCAAAACTCCGATGGATGGACCAGTTAAAAGAGCTGTTAAATAAGCTTGGTGTGACTAACTATCTACGGAGCGCAAAATACCGAATAGCTTGGAATTCTTTTCTACTTAGAGATGATTTTCTGTTGCTGCTGCCAATAAAGAAGAAGATGGTTTTATCCGTTCTGGAAATTTTCGAGAGAAGGTCAAAGTATAACCCATCAGCTAAAGCCAGTCGTTGCATAAGTGTTAGAACACGCGATTGTCATGCGAGAGATTGAGAGATCGATTCCTGTCTCAGTCATCTACATTTATTTCATCGACTTCACAGTATAGTGTCGAGTGAAGCGGCGAGTCTAGTAAAAACTTCTTAAACAGCTGATATTATATAGAGACGGACAAAAAATCGTTGAATTGACTACTTTAAGGAGTTGTTATCCAAACGAGCCACCTACGAAGGGCGAAAGACCGAGGAGCTTGTATTTATTTACTACATGCGCAATTGACAGATAAATATCTGCTGTTCCTGTCAAATAATAAGAGCAAAAGAAGGATATTCCTAACCGAGTCCGCGATACTATCACCTCTGATAAAATTTTGGTAGGCAATCAATTCGGATTTAAGAAAAAACACAGCTAGTCACAAGGACTGATGATCCAATCATCAAATGAAGAGGTTCCACATATCCATATCCACATACTTGGGGTTTGTCCCTCGAACTGATAGCGATGGGGTGCTGAGAAGTTTTTCCATTTTTGTGGCATTATTTATGGTGGATTTCATGACAAAGCGCTCTCTCGAAGATCAGAAATCCAACTCTACCAGACTCTGATCCTATTTGTATTGCTCTAAAGCGCAGAATCCTGGGATCAATCTATTCTGGAAGTCTTTGAGCGAAAATACTACTCAAAATATTTGGACGCATTATCGTTAACGGCGAGTACTGTCGTCGAATGAATCATGAGCTGTATGAGCTGTACAACAACATCGACGTAGTCAAGCGCGTTCAACATGTTGTACGGATGGACAAAAACGCTCCGGCTCTAAAAGTCTTCGGCAATAAAGTCGATGGGTGGCGCAGGAGGGGGCGACCAAGACTCCGATGGTTGGACCAGGTGAAAGAGCTGTTAACTAAGCTTGGTGTGACGAACTATCTACGGAGCGCAAACGACCGAAGCGCTTCGAATACTTTTCTACGTGCGGCTACTGATATTTAAATTTCTGTTGTTGCTGCCAATTAAGAAGAAGAAGACTATATGCGGCAAAACCGATGCAGTATATCCCAATCCTGCTAATATAAAATCAATATTACAACAATCCCGCCACCTCTATGCACTGTGCGCTCATATGTCTGCGATCTGATAACACGACTGCTGCATGTCTCATATGATACATGTGCTTGCTGCCAATGCTACAACGTATACACATGTAAATATAAAGCACAAATACATTGTCTACATATAAATTATGATGTTGTGCTATTAGTTAAAAGATGTCATTTTCTAAGATTCATTATAAATTACAATACTCAAGTGGTTCTTCGAAGGCGTATGCCAAAATATGCATACGTATGTATATCGATGAATACTATAAGTGGCCAAGTACATAGCGGCAGCAGCTAAGGGAAGTTCCAACGCCCGCTCCCCAACTGCATATTCAATAAATCCCTACTACGCACTAAATGCAAACACCCCACGATTCCCATAGCTTCAACTATTCCTCAATCTTTTTAATAAATTTATAGACATTTAGAATTTTTAGTATTTCTATGGAATTACTATTTGTGTGCTTATTCTGCTACACCTTGTGCTACGACATACATCCACGGAGAAATGTATAATTTCCCCGGAAATTGATGGGATGCGTCTATGGGTTGTTAAATCAAAACGTTTCTTAGCGCGTGCATAATGATGGGTCTTTGTGGATCATGACAGTGGGAATTAATGGTAAACCAAATGAATTTCTTGTCATTTAGGCTATGTTGCGATCATAAATTTTCAAATGGTAATATTTTTACATAAACGCTGTGTGTACATACATCAGTGTAAAAATACTCGTAGCTAAATATTCTACTTGCTACTAAAAAGAATATGTTTTCGCTTATGTTTTAGAACTATTTGATGTTATGCCCAAGGCACCTGAGAAAATGCATTTTTGAGTGAACGATTTATAAGAAATAACAAAGAGAAATTTAAATTTTTATGTAGATCATGTCAATATATTTTTTTGTAGATAAGTTATTGTTAATCGGAGAAAGAGATATAGTTAAGATACCTACTGAAGAAATATTACATTGCTAATAAATTTAACAATTTTATTACCTTTTAAAGTTTTGATGTAAGCGCCCTCAAATCCTTTTCCTCAGAGACCTATCAGTATTTTTTTATAGTACAGCACATTTTCCATTTCGGTCATTATTTCCAAAAGACCATCATTTCCATGGTTTTCAATTACGAAGATAATCTAATAAAATCATTTCCACAAACCCTCCTAAAGAACAATTGTTAATCAAGGCCAATACTAATGGGGTCACCGAACAATTGCACTAATTTTTTCAATTACAAATATTTCTTCATTCCAACATAATCGGTGAAAATGAAACGTTAAACAATATACCCTTTGATTTGCCAACCAAAAAAAAGGAAATAATTACTTTTGATATCTAACCTAACAACCCTAACAATTTTATTGTTTTAAAGAAATTCAAAATCTTCATGACCAGTGGTCAATTGGCGCACGTCGTCTAACAAATCGAAAGGAGTGGTGTGTAAACTGTGGGTGCTGTGTCAAAAACTGCTGACATATGTCAGTCAGCACACCCTCATTTTTGGCCAAAAGTTTTTCTTATTTTCTCCCCTCTCATTGTTTAATTGTAACAATTTTTATTGATGGTCCAGGAGACGGATGGCATTAACGCAAATGTGTTAAAACCCCATTCGAATTGATGAGAGTCATACAAACAATAGAGAAAAATTTAGAAAATTTCATAAAAATCACCGAATTCTACCCGTGTCATCATGTACTGTGCCTGCAGCAGCTATAGACGTGCCTAGCTGGCGGTTCTAAACATCCGCATACTTAAATCAAATTCAATTAAATAAAGGACATAAGCGGATTTTTAACGCCCACAACAATTTGTAATGGTCGATGGCAATCAAAATTGTATTGATTTGCTTCTGTTTTGTGTATGCAACAGCTCTGATCCCTAGATTCCTCTTAGAGGAGAGTACCTAAAACGGCACAGTGGACGACACAGGACAATTTCCAGGTACATTGCAGAGATATGTCGTTTTATTAATGCCAATGAAAAAATTATCCATTGTGGTGTTTGATGACATTCGGGATTCCACTCTAAGATTCATAAGGTTATAGCGCGCAATGATAGCTTGAGAAGAAATCTTTGCATCAATTCAAAGATTAACGTGAAAATTTAAGATTGCACGTTCGATTGCGTCATTTAATGCTTCATTTAATATCTAGGAATAGGAGAAAGCTTCCGATATTGTCGACTCTTTCTTCAAACCAGACGATACCATCCTAACACCTCTAATACTGTATGGGTCTGCAGAACCCGGTTGCAATGCAACTCCACTATCGAGCCTGATGACCCTACCAGTGGTATGGATTTCAACCACAGCCCGCGCGATGCTCCCACCAGGGACCAACATCAAGCCTTCGATAGCTCAGTGGAAGTAACGTAGACTAGCAATTCAAAGGTGACGGGTTCCATTATCGGCCGAGGCACTAGCAAAATCAACATCGATGCTTCTACTAGAAAAATTCAAATTGCGCAAGGACCAAGGAAAAAGGGAAAATGATTTATCAACATCGCAAATAAATCAACAAAACCAGCTGGCGCCACCGTTGGTGGATTTTGACGATTAAAACTCACAACAACAACAACTAACAATCCTTGATACAAACCTTGTCATCTACAAAGGAACGAAACAGAGTTGGCAACAATGATCTTATGAAAATCGGATTATTTTCCCGATCGAGTGCCGATAAATTGAAAATCGGCGGTTACAACAACAACAACCAAGTGAAAAGGCGGAAACAAGTCCCGTGGTCCCTAAACCCCACTCTACCGGTAACACTTTCCAGTGGAAACAATGTTGTCACCATTCTCAAAGAAAGAATAGACCGAAACTTTATATATTCGCAAGTACCAACGCTTTCAAATCAATACCCACCCAGGTGGAACCGTCGATACTACATTGCAAGGATGCTGCAGTATCACCGGTGGAAGACGGAGGATGTTTCACACTACTTTCTATCAACGATGATTTTTTGTTAGGCTAGGCCCATCTGAACTCCCATGGAATCAATAAGATACTGATGTAGAAGGGCACGCACTGAAGACCTTGCACGTGTATATCCAGTGTCACCCACGGTATCAAAAAAAGGTCTCTGGAAAGACCTCGTAGTCTAACTACATCCAATTTGAGCTCCTTGTCGTTAAGCGACTGGAGCACCCGTAATGGGAATAAGTCGTTTGTGTTTTACATCTAGTATCGTCGTGTAGAGCTGACTAGATTGTGGACTCAACCCCACTGGAATATACTACTATGCCGCTGTTAAGACCCGAATCTAATTCTACAATTATTCAAATTGTGAATTTTTCTTGTGTGGGGGTATCAAATTGACTGACAAGTACAAGCTCGAGGCTTGCACTCCGTCCGATTTGGCCCCCACTGTTATTATATGCTACTTGGTCTTATTATATTCAATTATTGGTCATATGGGCAGTAACCATTCCATCCTCAACACTCATGCAAATTGCAATTATGCTCCACGCCGCCATCTGCTAGAAACCAAAGTTCCCCATCCGGCCAGCCCCACTTCCACTACCAGAATACCGAATATATTCTGTCGATCAACTCATCGTCACCTTCTGCTAGCAGCAAAGTTCCCCATCCGGCTGACCGCAATAACCATTTTCTGTTAGGTACCTTGGTACCCCATTCGGCTTGCATCATCAATCTAACTCAAGGTTAACACGCTTTGGACATAACACAAACGTAAAATGAATGGTTACAGCCCGACTTGATAAAAAGAGCTCAAGAAGTTTGTCACAATTATATTCTTTCGTTTTGTACTGGAACTAGTCCGTAACAACGTAACAGTGTTCCTGCAATCGCTGTTACACCCTTGTTAGAGGTTTGGTTCTATCCCTCACCAAGACGCTGAGAGTGCAACGCCACACTCAACTAAGAATCTGTAAGATGCACAATGAGAGATGCAAGTCTCGTATGGTATCAAGAGATATCCAGCTCCATTTCTCTCGAGCATCAAACTCTTAGTTTACCAGCGTGTCGTTTAGTCCAACCACAGCCACTATCGGCAGAGCAAAGCTGTTCCTTACCCAAACGATTAGGCAGGCGGTTAAGCTAGGGCAAACGGCCCTGGGCACACCTGACCTCCCGTAGCACATCTTTAGACTCCTTGGTCGGAACTCGTAAAGAGGTACTTCTTTACTTCCACTTTTTGCCTTGCCACTGGTGGTTCCCTCGGGTCCGTGGGGTCGATAATCCCCAAAGGCCTCCCGAAGGAGACCATCCTGCGGGGCCATGTAGTGGGCAGTGGGCATCGTCGTTAGTCAGAACAAAATTGTGGGGTCGGTCCGATCCAACACTCATGCAACTTCAGACACTCCCGAAAGACCTGCATAGCCAAGGTCAGCAGTCCCTCTTCTAAAACTATCTCGAAATAGCTCTACGTCGTGCAAAAACTCTGAAAGCAAAGTCTGTTGCTCTGGCAAACACTCCTGGAGTAGAGAGCATCTCACTCATTTTCTACTTTAGTTACCGCTAATCCCTGGAGATTCTTATAACATCGTCTAATCCACAATCACATAAGAAGTGCAACACGTCTTTAGAAAAATCTGCGGAGTAGCTCAACCCTAAAGGTCTCCCATATGCGAAAAGCCAATAAGTTAACTTCATGGTAGTATCGAATATGACTTATGCATTTTTTGTAGTGCTCTAAACTCCTTATTATTTCCTATCAGAAACACATACATTTCACCCACTGTCCCTAACACTCAGCAGCAGCATGTGCAACACAATCCATACAACATGCATGCACTTACTCTGCATCCTTGCTGCCTATGTCCACTCGTGTCGTATTCATTCACACCACACTCCATGTTTTGGCTCCTTCGCACATACGGCTGTCCGAGAGAAGGGATTAACACATGCCGTGTTTTTTTCTTGTTTGGTTGCCATTCTACACTTTATATCGTAGAATATCTGAAATCCATTGTTCTATTCGAGCTCGAGTTGTGGCACGCTCTCGGCTCTGGTTAAAGGAAGAAGCTGCAAATTTTGAATGTCTCAATTGATTTTTATATTTTTATTGTATTCGAAAAAATATTTGTTTCCTGAAAACTGCATTGCTCTCTGCCCATCCATGTGTGCCTATCTAGCTGTGTTGTCTATTGTTTTCGATTCAATGTAGTTTTTGTTGCATTTTATCATAGTCAAGGTGTTAAATATTTGCCGTTGTTCCTGTTGTTGGACCCTAGATTCATATATCATCATCATTAGTATTGTATTTTGTTGCCAGTGACTAAAAACAATTGTTTTCTGTTGCATTTGGGTGCACATTGAAAGATCAATAGCATTTTGATGTTGCTATATTGTTGTTTTTCCGTTTTTATATCCATATAATAATGGACACATGCCATAAGTGTGCCTCGCCTTCCCCTTTGGTTTCTAAGTCCATTATGTGTTGGCGTTAGTTAGTTCCTCTTTGTGCTGTTGCCTATTGCTGCCCATACGTGAAGAATTGTCCATTGTTCATACCTTTTAATGTGATTCCTTAGATTTTTTTTAAATGTTTAAAACTGTTTATAACTCAATTAGTGATACTATTGTTTGGCATTTGGCAAAGGCAAAAGGGTAGGTCACTGTCATTGTCATTGCAACTGAAGAAATGAATCAAATTTTATTGAAGTAATCGGAGACGAAAGGTTAACGTTGGATATTTTCAGCAATCAACATAAGGGAACTTTTGGGGGTCTACAAACAAATGAAATTTAAAATGTATGAGCAAGCTTGAGATATCTAGGAATAGGAGCAAGTTACCCCAATTGTCTGCTCTTTCTTTTAGCCAGAAGATACCAAATTGGGTATGACATAATGGGACATACCCCCTTTGGTCAAGGTGAGGTCTAACTTAACACCTCTGCTACTCTATAGCACTCGGTTGAAATGCAACTCCACTTTTGAGGTCGTAGACTCTACCTGCGATTTCGGTATCAACCATCAGCCCGCGTGATGCTCCCACAAGGGGGCATACACTAACTGATCAGGCGGAAACAAGTCCCAAGGCTCCTGTTCCAGAGCTTCCGGCCTCACTCGCCGGTGAGAGTTTTTCAGAGAAGCTGCTACCAATTTGTGATTTAAACCATACTTCACAGGATTAGTCGCCTTTCGCAAAAAAAAAGAGTTCAGACAGAAACTCTTACAAACTCGCGAGTACCAATCCTTTCACATAAGCACCCCAAGCATGTGAAACAGTTGATGCTACATTGCAAGGATGAAGTACCATCACCGGTGGGAGGCGGGAGAAGTTCCAACCCTTTCCGCTCGATGATGGTGAACTGCAGCCATGTATATGTAAGGCTAGGCCGGTCTGAATCCTTGTAAGATCAATAAGACACAGGTGAACAAGGTTAGGGACTGAAGACCTTGTACGTGAGTATCCCATGTCACCATGTCACGGTACCAGAAAAGGCCTCTTAGAAACTACTACCAGTTTTAACTCCCTGGAGTTCAGCGTCAGTGGCGCCCGCAACGGGCTGTGGCGACCGTCATCAGTCAGAACAAAATTGTGGGATCGGCTTAATCCAACCGCCTTGCGACCACAGAAACCCCGGAAAGACGTGCCTAATCAATATCGGCAGACGCCCTTCTAAAATTATATCAAAAAAAGTTCTACGATGTGCTCAGTTGCTCTAGCCAACGAGCATCTCACTCACATTCCCCTCACTTCCTACTCTAGTCATAGCTTATCCGTGGAGATCCCTTATATCATCATATTAGGGACAATCACATAGTACGTGCAACCAGTTTTCAGAGGGTTCCCCGAAGGTGCACGAAGCGTGGTCGAACAAGGCTCTCTTATGCAAAAAGGCATTGGGCGACTCATGCCGTTCGTAGAAAAAATCAGGGTTCTCACAACATACCAAACACAAGACAAAACCCTTTAAGTAGCATATTTGTTATCACTCACTTCCCAATGTGTTTGCCATCTCAGCAAAACACGCTCGTCAAAAAGCGCCCTACGCTAAGCCCTACTCATATCATTCTCTGGTCTCTCCACAAGCCAGTCCAAACCTAAGAGTGGAAATCCACAACTCGACGGATAATAACAAGATCCCCGCTGCACTCCCGTAGACGCATACTACGGGAATCGACGACTCTGAATTTAGCTGTTTGAGAAGCTTTTTACTAGACTGACGATTGACGAGACAATTGTGAATTTGAGAAGGTAACTGAGGTGGTCTTTTACATGATAGTCGCGTGTTCTATCCCACGACCAGGTAAAAAAAAAACTTTATTTCCCTTTATTTCTACTTGTTTATCGACGAATGCGAACGTCACTGTCTGAGAAGCTTTTACTATACATGCCGATTCACTCGACACTTATACTGCGAAGTTGCTGTCGCAACATTCGAGGGAGCCGGCAATGAAAGAAAAATTTATTTTTTGGATGACTGGAGCCAGGAGTTGATCCTGGGATCTTCTGCATGGTAGTCGCGTGTTCTTACAGCCAACCCACGACCAGATAGATCACAATAAGTGCGATGCAGCGAAACATTATAAATATCAATATATCTAAATTTTGTAGGGGAATCATAAAATGGAATCTGAAAAAGCGAATCAAGAGAATCACATCAGATAAAATAAAAATTATATGGAATCCATGTAGGAAAAAGAATAAGCTTTTTGTACTAAAATCAAAATAATCATGTAATAATTATTTAAAACTATATTGCTGCATATATTAATACTTCTTTTAGAATATTTTCCAATGCCTGTCAACATAGCCTCATTTTTTCCTTATATGTATCTACATTCAGAGCATGACAAATTCATACAACAATGAGTTAAACTAGTTTTTGTCAAGAAATTATGAAAATTAATATATATAATAAATAACGATTTAAAACAATAGAAACCTATTATTCACAGTGGCCAGCAAATATGAAATACAAGGCCTTTTGACTCATTAACCTTGACCACATTCTTCCTTTTGTACTTGGCCCACAGCCAACTAAAGAACAATTAAAAGGCAAGAGACAGCCACACACTCTCACACACAATGCACGATCGTACCTCACGCAGTTACAAGTTGCAACATCTAAGGCGCAAACTCTAAAAATTTGTCCATGCCTACGTTCTCTTGAGACGACTAGACTACTCTAACCATAATCTATAGGGATTTTTTTATTGTCTTTGTCGTTTTTGCTAAAGACAGTTTGGACATATTTACGATCGACGTTTAGTTTCATAAATTTATGAACACTTAACACACAGGAATCTGTCAAAAGATCATTTGAGTTATGAATTGTTGCCGTTTTGTGTGTTATAGTTTTTCTCCTATGGACTCGTAAATAATAATTTTAATTGTTTGGTAAGAATGCAAGTAATAAAAATGAGTAAGTGAGGTACTTAGTGATTCTATTCAAATGTTAGAGGTCATTTTCGAAAGGTGTAGCACCAGTCAAACGTAGCACACGCCGAACAATTGGGAAATGTTACATCACCATCTGTTCGCAAAGAATGATAGTATGTGACAGGTAAATATGTGAATGTTGTAATGAATGAACAGAAATGGGATTTCTTTTAGATGTTCTATTGGAATGTTTTCATTTAGAATATCTATCAAATCGAGTATTAATATGAAATTTTGAACTGCATTTGAAATTGTTATTAGGTTGTTGCTCCTACCACATAATATGGACATTTAAATGATTGTTGTCACTTATCCTAATTAAATATTACTAGCAGTAATATTTTCTTTAATCGAATTTTTCTGACATACAATTTATATTTTCTGTACATACAAAAAGTATACATGTGGAACTATGGGGGTGATTTCTGTTCCAGAATAGTCGTGGCAAATGTTTCGATTCTTTGTGATTTTGTCTACTTATACAAGATAGTTAAACTGGACAAACACAAAACTACAGGAGTTTAAAAGTTAAATTTTCCAAAACAAAGGTTATTTTGTATAGCAGGTACCAGGAAGCGTCGGCCGATATAGTCCATATTCGTTCATGAGTCAAATTTCAATAGTCACTAAGCGAATAATAAACGGCTTGACCGAAGTTAAAACAATTGTTTGTGATTAAAAAAAATGGGTCTAATTAGATCTGAACAACTTTGTGTTGTCTGTTGCCAAAACTAACAACGAGTAGTGATAACAGAATATAACCTGCACTTGGATATATACAACATGTTAAATTAAATTTCTGACTACGGCCTTCCCTATCACCTACTTAGTGTAATCCTAAAAAAACGTCGATACAATTTTACTATAATAAATAACTTTGCAGGCAAGTAGAAGTTTGCCGGGCCAGCTAGTTGTTTTATAAATAATAAAACACAATTTTCCTTTACACCTTTCTTTCTTTCTTTCTATTTAGATTCATAGCAAACGGCACCTACTCGTTTATCGACGAATGCGAACGTCACTGTTTGAGAAGCTTTTACTGGACATGCCGATTGACTCGACACTATACTGCGAAGATGATGTCTACAACATCGAGGGGGCCGGCAATGAAAGAAAATGTAGATGAATGGAGTCGGGAATCGAACAACGGTAGTTGCGTGTTTTAACCACTATGCCACGGCTGGTCCCTGATTTTGAGAATAGGAAAGGAAAAAAGCGAAGTTTTGTGAAAATCGGCCCAAAGGCACGCCCACCTCCCATATATCCTGAAATGGAAAAAACTTACATTTTTCAAAATTGACGTTGGAATTGAGCCAAATTTCGCTCGATTTGTCCCTGATATATTACTGACTACTCCGTATTATTATTACTGTACTGACAACTGTGTTGAATTATATCAAATTATATCAAAGGACAAGCCCACCTCTCATATATCCTGAAGTGAAAAAACTTATATTTTTCAAAATTGTGGTTGGTTTTGAACCAAATTTTCCTCAATTTGTCTCTGATATATTACGACAACTGTAATATATCAAGCTAACCCGAAGGATGCGTCCCATATATCCTGAATGGAAAATAACTTATATACACCAATACCTCGCTTTGCGTCGTTTCGGTTTGCGTTTTTTTTTTTGAAGTTGCGTCGTTGCTGAATTGGTATTAATTTTCACTATGCGTCGTTAGATTTTCGAAGTTGCGTTGTTTTGTGTTCGAGACTTTAATTCGGTGATTCCCTTTCTAACTGACAATCAAGACAATTTTAATATAGTTTCATTTTCACTTTGTTTTGCTAATTTTAGAGTTCAGTTTCAATTAGTGTGTTGTGCTTTTTATTTTTTGGCATACACTTGTAATTTTTTTACCCTAATGAGCAGGTTCAAGCCTGGCTCCAGTCATCTAAAAATATAATTTTCTTTCATTGTCGGCTCCCGTCGAATGTTGTTGACAGCAACTTCGCAGTATTAAGCGTCGATTCAATCGTCGTGTCTAGTAAGAGCTTCTCAAACAGTGACGTTCGCATTCGTCGATAAACAACTAGGTGCCGTTAGTTGTGAGTCTAAAAATAGAAAGCGTGTCAATTCACAACAACGCGAGAAGCTATCCCATACCTCATTCATGGGGTGCAAAGGGAAATTAAGTTAAGTTAAGAGTGGAAAGGGTGCTGCTGGTAGAATTACCAATAATAAAAAAAAATATCGGCTTGAAGACAAAATTGGATATTCTGCAACGATTTGATAAGCGAGAGAAGGCTGTTGATATAACAATGGCTGTTGGTCTGGCTGCAACAAATGTCAGAACTATTAGAGATCGAGATGGGGATAAAATAAGAGAGGTTGCAAAATCTGCAACATCATTAGATGCTAAAACGATGACCCGTGTAAGGAGTGATCAAAATGGAGTCATTGCTTTCTCTGCAGCTGAGGCGCATCGATTGCTTCTAGAAGCATATGGTGAAGCTGCTTTAAGTGAGAGAAGTTGTCAGGAATGCTTTCAAAAGTTTAAGAACGGTGAGTTTGACGTGAAGGACAAAGAACGCAGTGGAAGGCCGAAAGTGTACGAAGACATGGAATTAGAAGTATTATTGGAGGAAGATTCGGTCCAAACGCAAAAAGAACTTTCACTTACATTACAAGTGACTCAACAAGCAATTTCACATCGTTTAAAATCGTTGGGAATGATTCAAAAACAAGGAAATTGTGTTCCATATGAACTAAAGCCGAGAGACGTTGAACGCCGATTATGCATGAGTGAAATGCTGCTTGCCAGGAATTAAAAAAAGAGTTTTTTGCATCGTATAGTCACTGGTGACGAAAAAGGGATTCACTACGATAATCCAAAGAAGAGAAAGTCATGGGTTAAGCCCGGCGAACCATCAACATCGACAGCTAAGACGAATATTCATGGAAAAAAACTCATGCTGTGTATTTGGTGGGATCTGCTTGGTGTCGTGTATTATGAATTGCTCAAACCAAGCGAAACCATTACTGGAGCTCTCTACCGAACACAATTGATGAGATTGAGTCGGGCACTTAAGGAAAAACGCGCCCATTACTACTCCAGACACGACAAAATTATTCTTTTACACGATAATGCTCGTCCACATGTTGCGGCGCCGGTAAAAACATACTTGGAAACACTCAACTGGGAATTTTTACCCCACCCGCCGTATTCACCAGACTTAGCACCTTCTGATTATCACCTGTTCCGGTCGATGGCACATGGTCTGTCTGAGCAGCGCTTCACATCATATGAAGACACCAAAAATTGGGTAGATCTGTGGATAGCGTCAAAAGATGAAGAGTTTCTTCGACGGGGTATCCGAATGTTGCCAGAAAGATGGGGAAAAGTAGTGGCAAATGATGGAAAATACTTTGAATAAAACGTAATGTACTGTTTCTTCACAATAAATTCCTAATTTTTTATAAAAAACCGCGGAAACTTATTTGTACACCTAATATTTGGATTGAAAATCTAGTTGCGCGAAAATCAGAGAGTACCATTAAGTAAAATGGTAATTAAGACGAAATCAAAAATCTTATTTACATGGTATCTTTGTTAAATTTTCTTTCTAAAAAGTAGTGTTTTCTTAACCCTGGAACCTATCTTCGATTTTTACATGGTTTGCTATAGAAAATCATTATTCACTTTAAGTCGTTTCAATTTGCGTCGCGTTTTTCTGGAACGTATCCACGACGCAAAGTGAGGTATTAGTGTATTTCAAAACTAGATGCGTTCACTTAATTGTGACTGAAAGCGAAACGCGATAACCGATTTTCATGATCTATTCCTCATTTTGTTCAAAAGTTATGTAAAATTACGAAGAAGTAGTAAGACTTGACACTTTTTCCCCCATGGATTTTTTTATTATTTTTTTAATAGAATTTTGTAGGAATTTTTTTTTGTCATACAGCAATTCTTTAATTTCGGATTTTTGTTTCATCAATATTGGACTAGTCGTTCTAGGTCATTAAACCCCCAAAACGTGGCAGTAGTACCTTAAAAATTTAAGCCCAAAGCGGCACATACTCCTATCATGCTCAAACTTCAAATAGTCTAAATCAGTTATCTGAGGTGTTGTTGTGTAAACTGAATTTACCAACTATTTTTGCAGGGTCAGGGCAGTGGTCGCATATTTTCTCCAGGCGCTCGTAGAATGCATTTTTAATGTCCTCGTCTTTGTCTTCCGTCTGGCCGTGTACAAGAATCAGTGTGATGCAAAAATATTTCGTCTTGATGAGGATAGTGGCTATTCGGTCGTTTAAAGGTTTAAACCGCGAGACCAGATGTCGAAGTCTTTGTCGAAGTCCTTGTCTTGTCTTTCTGGCTGACAGTTGGTAAAGATATCATAGTACTGTCGTCGTGTACAACCCTGTCTCGTCCATCGGATATCCTGTATGGTGGTTATGTGAGCTTTGTGTTTGTCGAAGACATCCACCAATTGGATAGTGGCACCATCTCTGTAAAGAGTTCGGATATTCCACGTTAATATCCTGGTCCTTATAACGTCAATATTTATGGGTTCTTGTTTTTCCTTTTCTTCGTGTTTTCATATTAGTTGTTCTTTTAAGGAGAGTGGCTTATTAGGTCAACACGTTCGATCCTTTTTTCTTGGGGCTGTCAAAGTCGTTAAAGAGCTTTTGTGTTGGACTTCAGTAACTTCCGGGTAAAATGTGATCTATCGGACGTTGTAAGCTGTAAATGTAAAAAAAGATCAGAAAACTTAAAGTATAATATCCCCGATTTCCCAACATTTACTGATACAATCGGATAAATGGTTCTTAAGTTATATTACAATAATGTAAATAACGTTTTCAAAAATGAAAATTTTCTTTAAAAAAAAATCCACAATGAAACAAATTCGATTATTTTTGTAATACTGGGACCATAATACTTCAAAGAATATAGTGAGCATACTTATGATTTTTTTTATACCCTCACCCTACGGGTAGGAGGGTATATATCATTTGATACGACCCAAAAGTGTAACACATAGAAGGAGTCACTTAAGACCCTAGGTTTCTTTGAACCAAATTCGATTCATGACTTTTTAAGTCGTTTGAGACATTTCCGTCTGTCTGGCTGTCCGGCTGGTGTGCACGATAATTTTCGAAAGACGCAACCAAATGTTTTGAAATTTTGCACGAGTTAATATTTTCCCAAAACTATCTACGGTATTGCAAATGGGCTACATGGCCCTGCCCCTTCTGGTACAAATACATAATTCTGTATTTAGTAAAGCTATAACGGGATAAAGTTTTAGTAAAAAAATTTGAAGTCTAGTCATGCCCCTTCTGGTACCTCCCATACAAATGTTCCTTTCCGCCCATTATAGAGATGGAGTAATATTATCAATAAATCCAACGTAATCGTACCCAAGTTCTTTATTTAGTAAAGCTATAACGGGATAAAGTTTTGGAGAACAAAAATAGATGTCAAGCCACGCTCCATCTGGCACCTCCCATACCCAACTGGTACCGCCCACTTTAGAAATCGAGTAATAATATCAATACACCCAACGGGATCGTACCCAAATTCTGAATTTAGTAAAGCTATAACAGGATAAAGTTTTAGAGAATAAAATGGAAGTCTAGCCACGCCCCTTCTGGTACCTCGCATACAAATGTACCTTTCCGCCCACTATAGAGATGGAGTAATAATATCAATAAATCTAACGCGACCGTGCACAAATTCTGTATTTAGTAAAGCTATAACAGGATAAAGTTTTGGAGAAAAAATCTGGAAGTCTAGACACGCCCCTTTTGCTACCCCCCCATACAATTGTACCACTCCGCCCACTTTAGAAATCGAGTTATAATATTAATATAATAGAAAATTTTATGCTTTACTGAGGGTGAGGCTATATGTAAGTCGGGTTGCCCGACTGAAACAGTTTACGATATACTTATATATCCCTAGATGATCTTTCTTGTATTAACTACTTGTGTTAAATATTACTGAAGAAAATAAATAAAATATCCATAAATAATTCTGAAACCCCTTTATCGCTATATAACCTCTATTACCGCTAAGCACACCTCTACAACTATTAATTGAAACTCGTTTCAAGCTAGTTTACGTTAGTGCATATCGTAACTCTGCTGGTTGGTTTAAAAACTACTCCAACCCTTTCTTACAGCTGTTACACACAGTGCTCTCATACCCTTACCTAATGCCTCGCAACAATTATTTAATAACGAGTGAACTTTAAAAATTAATTCACATCACGTATTAAATATGTTCATAGATATCATATAGTTTTATCTAAAAAGAGTTCCACACTGCCAAGAGTAAAAAAAAACAAACACAAAACATACAAATAAGGTAATAATGTTAAATTGAATTTTTTCTGATATGAATTTCTCAGGGTAATAAAGTAAACATTACTTCGGTTTTTCGTGTGAACATTTAAAACTTTTTCAAAATATTATTCGGTAATGTCACATGTACTTATGTACATACAAACGTGTGTGTGTGTGGTAGTCGTATGTATGTGCTCCGTGTTAAATACTTTAAGTTGATTATTTGGGCTTTCTTTGAGAGCCGACATACATATAATGCGAGTTTAAATGTCACATTTGGTCGATACAAAGTCCTATAATTAATTGTTATATATTTAATGTGTTATTTTATTAGAGCGATAAACGACAGTAATGTAATTTGTTAGATAAACGTACGAATTTGTTTTTCCATATTGAGTATGGAATTTTAATGAAGTTGAAGGTAATTTTTTCAAAACCTTCATACAATATAGTGATAAACACTAGTGTGGACTAGTGTGGTTTACTTAAACCGTGTGAAATTTTTAAAATTTTATGTTTTTTTATATTAAGAAGAAGCTCTATTATAATTGATGACTTTGATTGATATCGAAACATTAGATCTTACGATTTCGGTAGCGGCGTCATGTGTCTGACATGTCTGAGTGATTGCCGAAAATAATCACAGCAAAAATAAAAACGAAAAAACTGATGGGATTTGGGGTTTTGCCAGGCAAATATAATTTTGTGTCAAAATATAATTTTTTTTTTCGGAAGTAGTTGATAACAGCGTTACACAACATTCGCATATAAAGTGTTTGCTCGCAATAGAAAATTAAGTGCTTAGATTTTATAGTTCACAGATGATTCACGTCTTATAAAATTAAGGCTTTATCATATAACCACAGCATATTCTAACCCAGGAAAATTTTTCAGAACTTGTTGCGAATGGTATTGATACTAGAATCGTTTCTTTTTTAATCGACATTCTATTCTGTATCTGGTTCCATATAACCGATTATGTACAACATGTTGCACCACAGATTCCGTAGAACAGAAAATGAATATTCGTATTCGAAATAAGTATTTTTTAGAGGGTATTTATTAAGAAAAACTCAAAAATCTGAGTTAAAATATATTTCGAACTAGCACCCAATTGAAAACCAATTAAATTTCAAAAAAATTGCACTTGTTATTCAGTTGTGTAGCAATTCATTTTATAACAGGTTTCAGGAGAACATGTTGGTTTTGGGACAATTTCAAACAAAAATAATATATTGTGCAACCGAAAGTGGAACTTGTTACTTATCAGTAAAAGCTGTTCTGTAATTGTTTCTTAGCAACAAAATATTTTGCTGGGAAGGGGCCTAATGCGTGATGTGAGTACTGTAACGCGAACGAAAAACTTTTACACATATATGTCACCTAAATATACAGTTGTATGGCTAATTACATACTCTATAAGCTTCTTTTAAAATTGCATATCATTCCATTAATACAACTCGACAAGCGCTTAATAGTATGTACATCTATTTCTAGCGCAAAAAACAATGCTTCAATCGTCCCCAAAACCACCATCAGGAACCACGCATTTTAACGAATGAGCGCGACAAACGATATCCAGTCCAACATATTCGAAAAACGGATACCAAATGAGAAGTTGTGCCTCGATTGGTCCCTGTGTATGTTGCACGATCGCAGCGGTAATTGGAACGAAGTGCCTATTTAGTAACCCAGCGGTAAAAATACCCATTACGTAATCGCTGATGTCAGCTATATTTAGTAGCAATCAGTGGTGATTCTCTCGCTTATGTTCCGCCTTACACGGGAGTGTCATATCTAGTTTAATCGGTGCCATAGGTCCCATTTTCGGTTGCAATTACATTATAAGCGAAGTTTTATGCGAGCTTGATAACACGCTTGTTTACGAAGTAAGTGACGATGTCAGCAGGTGCCATTTTAATCGGAGTTATAATGAGTGGACGATATTTTATACATTACACAGGCATTACATTCTAAGTACTTAGATCCTCACTTACAATGTCATACTGATGTCATGGATTACTAAATAGGTACTTCGTTTCATTTACCGCTGGTTATCCATGACATCGGTATGATATTGTAAGCGAGCGATCGAAGCGCTTAGAATGTCAAGCGTGTGTATTGTAATAATATCATCCAATCATTATAACTCCAATTGAAATTACACCTAGTGACAACGCAACTTACTTCGTAATCAATCGTATCATCAACCTCGCTTAATAATCCGCCTATAACATAATTGAAACTGAAATGATACTAACTGACATCGTCGCTTACTTTGTAAGCGAGAGCGCACCAACTATGACACTCCTATGCTAAATTTAGCGAGGAATATAAGCAAGAGAATCATCACCAGGGCAACCGGAAATATGCCATAAAAATCGCGTTTTATGCGCATAAAATATGACCTAAAATTTACAATCTTAAAATATGACCCTAAAATCAACAAAAACATGCTCTAAAAAATTAAATGTGTTACATTTTTTTTCATATGATTTATAAATATTTTTATTTAAAATAAAAAAAAGCTTAAAAAAACAAATAACTATTTAAACAAAACAATATTATTTTAAATTCAGTCTTTGTAAGTATTTTTGGTAAATTTACATACACAAATATTGAATAAGTAAAATTATATAAAAAGTAATAAACAGTTGCATTTCATAACTTATTTCTACCTATATATCATTTTATGACATATGTATTTATATTTTCGTACTGTTATTTAAGGAACAATTTAAACCAAAAAAATTATCACATGAATTCATTTAAAATTAAAGTAACAAAAATCTTATGCTATGTTTCCTAATATAGCGGTGTTTTTGTATGTTGAGCATCTTATTTGAGTTGTTGCAATAAACTACAATTATCGAATTGCTACAATTATTCGATTCCATTTTTTTTACTATTAAATTAATTTCGGAATTCAATAAATTACACTATGACACAATTTGAGGGTCATTGTCTCGGAGGTGAACCAAACCATTCTTAAACGATAGCATTTGACCTCTTTATAGACGATTTTTTATATTCTTTGAATCGATTTTTGACCAAAAAATTCAAACTTCAAACCACTGTAAACGAAGTGGAGCAAAATGGACTTTAGGGTTTTGTTACTGAGGTCAAATGCTATCGTTTGATATTGGTTTGGTTCACCCCCGAAAAAATGTGTTGCACTGTGTTATCAATCAATTTAAAAGTGTCTTCAATCACCTGAACTTGTTCAAAAAGCTTAAGGCCTGATGTTTGCAAATTTTTAATATGGTTTGCAATAAAACCGTAATTTGAAGCAATATAAATCAAGTCAGATCTAGTTTGGGGGTCTGTCAAGACGTCCTTTGCAGTTTTAATGGATTGTGCATTCTTATCGTTTAATGCACTTAGGACTTTTAAAATGTCTTCATAATTGGCATAGTAGTTAACTGCTTCAATCCATGTTCCCCATCTTGTTGTTATAGGTTATAGAGATAATGGAAGGTCTGGAAACATTTGTTTTAAAAGTTCCACTCTACATGGAGCTTTTAAAAAGCTTTTTTGTAAAGTGGAATGTCAGCAGACATAAAATCTCGCCACAGATTTTCCTGAAAATCATGTTCTTTTGAGAGTCTACCTACATTTTGGCAAAACTAGTAGTTTGGTCTGATTATTTTCACTTCTATGACGTTGAATATGTTTGCCGCTTTCCACATGTTGCTTCACTTAAAATCTGCGATCTTCTACAATAACTTTGCTTCAGATTTTACAATAGAGGAATCCTCCATCAGCTCGCAAGTCAAAAAACAAAAATTTTCCGAAACATGACTTTATGAGTAAAATATGCCAAGATATGCTCTAACAAATAGGTCTCAAAAAACTTGTAGGACCATGAAACATGTAAATACATTACCCATTTGTTAATATCTCGTTATAAAAAAAACATGCTGTAGCATATTTCCGGTTGCCCTGATCATCACTGATTGCTACTAAACATAGCTAACACTAGCGTTTACTTAATACTGAATTACTGAAATGGTTGAGCATTTTATTCGATAGGGAACATAGAGATAGCTTTCAACAATGTCAAACACGAATTAGGAAGTGACTTAATGGAACTACTACCCTCGCGAATGGGTAGTCATCTTGGCGCGATGCGAGGGCTTAAGTACGCAGATGTTCTGGAGTCACACTGGCATCTAGAGAAGCGGCAGTGACGTCAGCCAATACCGTAATTTCTGATGCCCGTGTGGCCTGAACTGAGTACGAACTAAAAACTACCCCTTCCCTGTCTCTTAGCGTCTGTTTTCCCCAGTGGGGCGGCTAAGGGACATACGTCCGTTGACCTTAAAAGTCACTCGACCATCATTCCTAAGGTCGTCGGTCCGTATTTTTATTAAATCCAATTAGCGTCTGTTCTCACAGTGAGCGGCTAATGGTCTGTGTCTGTCTCCAGTGGAGCGGCAGTTTGTTCGCATCTAAGATGCATTTTTAATTCTCGTACAAGTCCTTAGAGCCTCACTAGCATGAAGAGGAGTGGGGTAGTGACTATAGTTATTACCTACATAGTCTCGATTGCCAGTGGGACCTATACTAATTACTAATAATGAATTAATTCTTCCCCTGTCTCCTATCGTCTGTTTCTCCCCAGTTGGGGCAGCTTCGAGACATACGTCAATTTGATCCGTAAGGGTCTTTTATTCGTTCTTACGAAATCGCTCTTACAAAATACGGTACCTTAAATCCATAAACGTCTGTCCTCATATTGAGCGGTTAATGGTCTGCGTCTGTCTCCTGAGGAGCGGCAGGTTTTTCACGCCTGGCAGTTAGGCATAAAATGCAACCCCCCAATTTTCGTCCAAATGTCCGATAAAGAATCATGCCCTGCATATCCGGTTAAGGGCTTCATAATCTCCGGAGACCCGACTACTACAGTGTCGGCTTCAGGCTGTAGTACGTCGTCTGCTACTGAGACCTCGTCTAGTGGAGTGGTGGCGCCAGGCTCCGCTAGTCGATTAGCTACTAGTGCGCTAAAAACTAAACCGACGCAGCCAAAATTCGAGCTTGGTACACAGTGGTTCTTCGAAACCAGGTACCTCCAAGGCTCCCAAGGTCCAGATGGGATGTGATCCTGTCAAAACCCCTGCTTCAGGTGCTGATAAAGCAACAGGTCTGCAGACAGTCGCTAAGTCAGCTTCCTTAGTGCCAACAACTGTGCAAGGAGAAAAGGCGAATGATTCGATTCTCTCCGAAGCATCTCCCTCGGCCTCAACCTCTAATACTAACCCTCTAGGCACAAAACACCTTCCAGAAGGGCCTTTATTACCAGGCGTTTCGCCTATAGAATAATACATCGGTTCGGTGATAAACCGGTCGACGAGCTCACGGAGCAGGAAAAGAGTTCTCTCCAGTGGGCACAATCCTATATTAAGGATCTAAAAGGTAGCGTACCTCCTGCGAAGGATGACAATACTACACGGAAGTCATCTGACGCAGCGCCTAAACGGCAGCGGTCTGAGGATACTACCCTTCCTGGATCAAAGAAATCCAAACCAAATCCTACACGGACACTACAGAGATCGTATAAGGATGTCGCTAAAGACCACCTTATCTGGGCGATCGTAGACCGCAACAACAGCTACGGCACTATTTCCTCCAGGAATTGGAAATCAGTTGTTGTCTCCCTCACTGTGGCGTTCTTAAAATTCGTCCGGGAGAGACCCGGACCACCGCCGCAATGTCATGATGTAGGCTGGTATCAGGGACACATCAAACTTGTGGCTTGTGCAGATGAACGCTCAGCGCAACTGTACAAAGCTGCTATTGAGTCGCTAGGAGAGGTCTTTCCTGGTGCGAGACTCGAAGCTATACATCTGGCTGATGTTCCACAGAGGCCACGATTTATTGCCAAGATCCCCGCTGAACCCTCCGACCCTTTGGAAATCCTGTCAATCCTGCAATACAGTAACCCTCAACTACCCACACAGGACTGGAAAGTAGTTAAGGTTACTGAAGCGGTGGAAGACTGCAGGAAGGCCACTATCATCCTCAACAGTGAAACGCTTCTGCCGCTTAGAAAGACACAAGGGAGGGTGTTCTATGGTTTCGACTCAATCTTCCTGCGTGTCTATAAGAGCGACGACAGGAAAAAGTCCATAGAGCACGACAGCTCCAACAACACAGACGACACAATGGCGTGTTCATCTGCCAATGAAGAAACAAACTCGGTGTCCAGCCTGGCGAGCGAATTCCTTGGCAAGATGAACGTGGCATTAGATGAAGACGACCTCCTGGAATCTGACGACGACCCAGAGCACCCCAACATAACTGTCGTCCACAGCGACCAACTGTAATGAAGGTTACGCAAATTTGGTATTCTGTAAGGAAATGTGACGACGACGTTGAATCGAAACGACTCTGGAGAGAATAATTGATGCATATATCAGATCATCTCTTAAACCGGATGTCCTGTCCAGGGCTCAGCATGCCTACACGAAGGGCAAATCCACGGAAACTGCTTTACATTCGATAACCACCCTCATCGAAAGATCCCTGAACTACAAGGAATACGCTCTTGCTGCCTTCCTGGACATTGAGGGAGCTTTTAATAATGTCAAACCTGAATCGGTAATTGACTCAATGAAACAGCTGGAGATTAACCCAGTGGTCATCGCCTTGGTTGACAAACTACTAAAATTTAGGCGCATTGGATCCAGTCTGGGCGTGTCAAATATTTCCAACACTCTCCTGAGAAAGTTGGAAAAAACTTGCTGCACAACCGTCGCATATGCGGACGACGTGGCTCTAATAGTTACAGGTAAGGATCCAAAACTACTCTCTGAGCTACTGGAATCTGCACTGAAACTTCTTTTGAAATGGTGTCATGAATGTGGACTGGGTGTAAATCCGAGTAAAACAGAACTGGTGCTATTCACACGGAGATACAAAATCCCTCAATTTGCCAAACCAAGACTAAATGGAGTCGCACTTACACTCTTCGATAGTGCCAAATACCTCGGGCTAACACTGGACAGTAAACTGAATTGGAATCTGAACACTCAGACCAGGATTAGCAAAGCGGCAACGGTTCTATACTGCTGCAAAAGGGCAATCGGCCTCAATTGTGGAATTAGCCCCAAGAACTTAAACTGGCTATACGAATCAGTTATTAAACCCATCTTATTCTACGGATCGGCAGTCTGGTGGCCGGCGCTAGATAAAGCGTCCCAAAGGCTGAAATTCGAACGCATTATGAGATTGGTGGCGATCATGATAACAGGGGCACTTAAAACCACTCCAACTAAGGCACTTTTCACGATCCTAAACTGGTTACCACCGGACATTGATGCGAGGAGGATAGCAGCGAATACCGCAATGCGTTTAGACGCCACAAAAGCATGGATGCACAGGAACTATGGCCATGCCAAAATCCTGAACCAAATTAATGTGATCTGCAATACGGATTACACCATACCTGAACCTCTATTCGATCCGGGTTTTATAAGGAACATCCCGGACAGGTCCTACTATGATGATAATGATAATGCCCTAAACTTTGGGGAGAATGTCATCGTAATTTTCACGGATGGTTCAAAATCAAAAGAAAGAGCGGGCTGTGGAATCTTTTCGGAAGAGTTGATTCTGAGTCTATCAATCAGGCTACCAGATCACTGTAGCATACTTCAGGCCGAAATAGCGGCCATTAGAATAGCCTTAGAGAAAATTCAGTATCTTGGGATATTGGACGGCAATATTCATATTCTTACTGATAGTAAAGCGGCTATCAGATCCCTAGAGAACGTGTACACCACTTCGAGAAATGTTCGAGAATGCCGGTCGTCTCTGGAGGAGATAGCGAGACATTCGACGGTTACCTAACATGGGTTCCAGGACATGGTGACATATATGGAAACCAAAGGGCCGATACGCTAGCAAGGGCCGCCACAACCGTGAACTCGGGCGAAGTTTATGGTCTCATTGGGATCCCTCTTACAAGGGGGAAACAACTCATTGCGGGAAAACTGGACAGTATTGCTGAAGAGAGATGGGCAAGAGAACCCACCTGCACGGCGACCAAACAGATTTGGCCTACAATGAATATACAGAGGACACGATTTGTGCTGAACTTATCAAGAGTCCACTTGAGGAACATCATAGCTGTGATAACTGGTCATTGGCCGGTTGGTAAACCCGCTAAGAGGCTGAAACTACCCTACAACGATTTTTGTAGAAGCTGCAATGATGAAGAAGAAGAGGAGACCACGGAGCATCTTCTATGTCACTGCCCTGCTTTAGGTGACCTGCGATACGAAAAACTTGGTCATCGGACACTTCTAGATACCTGTCTATCAGTAGGCGATTTGCGGAACATCCATGCCTTCATCAGGGCAACGAAATGGCTTGACAGCGACGTTGACCGATTAGAATAGGAACATTTGGTGCGGAAATCATAAAATGGTATCACAACGGGACTCATACTAGGACCCAAGTGAGCTGTGTTCAACGTGGCTGCCGAATTAACCTAACCTAATGAAACTACTTAAGTTTAATGCAGCGGTCATTCCACTCGTTACCAAACTCCTATATTTCAGGCGAATTGGATTTAGTTAAGGAGTATCAAATGTACCCAAGGTGTCGGTTTTTAGTACTCCAAAAGGAAGAGTATTCTCTCCACTACTCGGAAATCTTAACATCAATACTTTTCCAAAGGCGACGAAAAAAACGTCCTGCACAACTGTTGCATATGCAGATGACGTAGCACTAGAAGTTACTGGTAAGGATCCTAAATTTCTCCAAGAGTTTTTGGTATCTTGGTATCTCGAGCTGGGAGCAAGCCCGAGCAAAAAAGAAGTAGTGCTATTCACTCGGAGACACAAAGTCTTTCTATTTGCAAACTCAGATAAAATGAATCGCACTTTCACTTTCTGATAATGCCAAAGACCTGGAACTTATATTGGACAGTAGACTTAACTGGAATTTGAGCACTTAGGCCAGGGCCAACAAAATGGCTCTATACTTCTGAAAAGGGCATCGACCTCAACTGGGGAATAAACCCAAAAAACATAAACTATTTATACGACTTTGATGCTATGCTGAGGGTAGCTGCTAAATTAACCTAGCCTAATCGATTTAATCGGACTTCAATCTGTTGAGTCCAACTTTTATTGGTTTATCTCAATTTTCATTGGTTTTACCCTCTTTCGGTCGGTTAAATCGAACATCATTCTTTTGAATCCAGTTTCGATTGGTTGAATCAAAATTCGATTGGTTTAACTCGACTCTAGTCGGACTGTTGAATCCAACTTTTGCTTGTGGAATCCAATTTCGATTGTTTTAATTCGACTCCAGTAGAATTAATCGTACTTCGTTCTGTTAAATCCAACTTCGGTTGGTTAAACTCAATTTCAATTGTAATAACTAGATCCAGTCGGTTAAATCGGATTGCGGTTTGTTGAATCTAATTTTTGTAGATTGAATCTAATTTCGATTACTTTAACTCGAGTGGGGTAGGGTAAATCAAATTTATTAATTCGGTCTATACAATTCAACCTTAGTATGCTTCAGTCTGTTAATTCAGACTTTTGGCGTCAATTTCTATTGATTTTTTCTGACTTTATCGCACATCGGTCTTTTGAATCCAATTTAGGTGTATTGAAAAAAACTTTGATAGGTTTAGTTCGACTCTGGTCGGTTTAATGGGATTTCGGTCTATTAAATCCAGCTTCCGTCGGTAGAATCAAATTTCCACTTGTTTTACTCGAATCCAGTCTTTTTACTTGGACTTCGGTCCGTTGAATCCAACTTTTGTTTGTTGAATCCAATTTCGACTGATTAAACCCGACTTCGGTCGGTTTAACAGGACTTCGGTCAGTTGGTTAAGTCCAACTTCGGTTGGGTGAACCCAATTTCGATTGGTTCAACTCGACTTCGTTCGAAGAAATTAGCCCTGTAGCATTTTGGTACTAATTCTCCGTCTGGTAAGAATATTTAATCGGCCGCGAAATTTGGATCAAAATGATCTAGAGCTGCAGATATGAAGCTAAATAACCGAGGAACGCGAATTAAAATACTACTCAGTATAAATTATCTAGCCTCAAATACCTATTTTACGTTGACGGTCTACACTCTTTCAGAACACCCTTATTTATGCACCGTGCGTATTTTCATGCTAACGTCACCAGCAACCACATTAATACCCTTTCAATCTCTAAATAGCAAAATAAGTGTTGTATGTATATTGTAAAGAAATTTGTTTTTTTTTTTCAAATATAATACAACCATAGTTTGTTCGCGTTGTTCAGTTTCATAATTTCATTAAAATCAACACTTTGGTTAGCCATAGTAAATATTGTCAGTTGTTTAACAAAAGTGTTAAAATAAATGCGGTAATGCAACAAAAACAGCGAAGCGCGAATGATTCTTTTACTAGAATCGGACTAAACGCAAAACAAAACACAAACAAACATAACAAACTTGGCCAACATGATTGTGGCTAAAAGAGGGTGCAAAATCAGAGTCCAATAACCACCAACCCCACCCAACCCAGACACCCAGTCAGCACTTGGGCAAATCTATGAATATTCACTAACACTAAAACACACACAATCACTCACAGGTGCAAAAGGCGTAAGTGGGCGTAACTCTAACCAATTTGTTGGTTTTTTTTTAAAGCAAACACGAACACCTACAAACGTGGACATACACACACACATAAAAATATAGGTGTAAAAAAACACTCAACGCCTCGCATGATGAAATAGCTGTTTGTTAAAATAATCAGTGGGAAGGGACAGTGGGCAGATTGAAGCAAAGCAACAAAAAAAATATGGGAAAAAAATCGACCACAAAATCAATTGACAATTGATGCCGTGAAATGCCAGAATTGTGGTACGTGTAAGTGCGGGCAATGCAATTATTATAACAATTTTTGAGGTGTAATGTTATTTAAGTTTATTTTTTTTTTGTTTTTAGTTATTTACTTTTTTTGTTAAACAAACGTTGCGTTGAGAAAAAAATTATATGCCCACTATTTATTTGACTTAATTAAGTCATTGACGTTGTTTCAACATAGCAAACGTATGCCGTAGAGGGTCACTTTTTGGTGTGGTGGCATAAGAGAAAAGATAAACTGTAGGCGAAACTGTTGTTAGATGAGTAACGGCAATCAAATGTTTGGTGCCGATCGGATTACGCAAAGATCGGCTTAAAGTCTCCCTTCTGACAACATCCAATTTTACGATTGATTTTGTTGATTGCCGGCGTCTGGCCGAGACTCGTTTCTCTTCGAGATATACCGCTTAATTTTGATAATATGCCACATGTAGAAAAGTATTATATTCGCTTTAATCTCCTGCGCTTTTTCTCCAATTCATCACATCAAGTTCTGCAAGGTTCCAAATAACCTATAGTAAGTATACAGCTGGTACAACTTATGATATACGTCGTCGATACTCTCCATAAACAATGATGGGTCCATATATTTAACGGAATTATTTCCTCTAGAATACTGTCAAAACCTTTTTATCCACTTAAGTCATTGCCCAGGAAGTAAAAGCAGTATCTGCCAGGATTTTTGTTCGAGAGAAGCCTAGCTAAATCCGTAATATTGGCAAGCAGCATTATTCTCGTAATTTAAAGGCTGATGTTATATGTATTATAGATGGCGGAGCCGAGTAAGATAAAATCCTCTACCACTTCGAAGTTTTAGCTGTACGTTCACAGACGTACGTTGGTGTATGCTCGATACCAGCTCATTTGGGTACCTCAAAGCCGTCTCAAAACGATACCTAGTGTGATGATGAATGTCGCCATGCTACGGATGCTGCATACAGGATGAAGCTGTAGCCAATGGCAACGCGAGCTGTTCGTGAACGTCAGAGGCTGAGGAGACAAGAAGCAACTCGTATCTTTAGACTGAAAAGAAGCAGATGAATCAGAGACAGGATGAGTGCACAGAGTTGCTCCAAAGTAGAGAGGAAGTCCGAAAATTTTACAAGAGGGTTAAAGCGAGAAAGCAAAAAAAGGTCCGCCCTCCAGCAAGGACAGCTATGGCCAGCTAGTGATGGACCCGAATAACTTTATGAAGATATGGAGAGAAAATTTCAGTAGCTTACTGGATACGAGCTGTTTAAATCCATTAGGATGGTATTAATTGTCCACCTTCGAGCCAGAGCGAGATTCGTGTGGCAAACAAAGCTGAATTTTTTATAGCAGGTGGAAAGGAGCTGGTAAGGAGCATGCATCAGCTCATGGAGAACATCTGGCTATTGCAAAGCATGCCCGGGGATTGGAGTCTCAGTCTGTCATGTCCCATATACAAGAAAAAATATCGTAGTGAGTATAAAAACCATCGTAAAATAGGCCTATTACAAATTGCGTACAAGGACCTTTGGAGCATATTGTGTAAACGCTAAAAGACAATTGTAGAATCAGTGCGGCTTTAGACCTGGAAAATCTACGATTGTTCAAATACTCCCCTCACAACAATTCCTAAAGAAAACTCGTGAGTAGCAGATCGACACCTACCACCTCTTTGGAGATAACAAAGCTGCCTTCGAATCTCCAATAAGGAATAGGTTATATGAAACCATGTCTGAGTTCGGCATTCCTGCAAAGTTAAAACGCCTTTGCAGATCCTCGGTAAAAGATTGGTAAAGATCTGTCTGAGCTATTCAATACCGAAAGAAGCATCAGGCATGGCGATAATATGTCCTGTACACTATTTAATATACATAGTAATGGAGAAGGTTATGAGAACAACATGTCTGACACCATATTCCATAAGATCCACATGCTACTAGCTTACGCCAATGATATAGACATCATTGGCCGAAATCAGCGAGATGTTTCTGCATCACTAGAAAAGGAGTCAGCAAAAATGGGTTCAGCTATCAATGAGGACAAAATAAAACTAATGATTTTGACAAAAAAAAGAGTCCTTTTGTGAACGCACCATTTTTATTTTGAGGTAGTAGATGAGTTTACCTCCCACGGATCTTCCGTCAACCAGAAAAATTATATCAGCCAAGAAATCAAGCGGAGAATAGTACTCGCCAATAAATGTTTTTACGGACTTCGGAAGCACTTTAGTAACATCTATTGAGATACGGATATACATAACCTGGCAGTATTCGAGAGAAAAGTACTCCGAATAATATCTGGACCTACCTATCTGTGTCAACGGCGAGTTTCGCCATCGAATGAACCATGAGCTTTGCAGCATGCTTTGGCGCCTTGCCTAGTGTTTCTTTCCGTATTTAATGGTTCAGAGAGATCATTACCAATCTTTATCGAGGATTTAGTGATCTATAGGGTACATCTGCAAAGGGGTATTAACTTTGCATGGCCTTTGGCAGCATGGCAGCTTTACAGGTTTTTCCAGCATTTGTCGTAAAGGGAATATTGTATCCGTCGTAGATTTACCAAGTCTAAAGCCGCACAGATAAGGTCAAATTAGTTTTTCTACAATTGGCTTTAGACGTTCACACAATATGTTCGAACGGACCTTGTACGCAATTGGTTATAGGCTTATTCCACGCTAGTTCTTACATTCACTACGATCTCCTTTCTTGTATATAGGACATAACAGACAGAGACTCCAATCCCCAGGCATGCTCTCCTCTAGCCAGATGTTTTCCATGAGCTGATGCATGCTCCTAATCAGCTCCTCCTCACCTGCCTTAAACAATTCAGCAGGGAGACCATCGGCTCTAGCCGCTTTGTTATTTTTAAGACAGGATATTGCCGCACGTATCTCGTTCTGGCTTGTAGGTGGACAGTTAATACCATCGTCATGGATTGGTGCGGGGTTTTCTGGCGTGGTGTCCGTATCCATTAGAATGCTGAAATGTTCTCTCAATATCTTCAGAACGTTATCAAGGTTCGTCACTAGCTGACCATCGCTGTCCTGGCAGGAGGTCAACCCGCATTCTCGCCTTAACGCCCTGGTACAATTCTCAGGCTTCCCCTATACTTCGAAGCAACTCTCTGTACTCATCCTGTCTGTTATTCAGCTCCTTCTGTTTCCGTCTAAAAAGACGAGTTGCCACTCGTCTCTTCTCACCGTGCCGATCACGAATTGCTCGCGTTTCCATTGGCTACAGTTTCGCCCTTTATGCAGCATCCGTCTCTCTCGTGGCATATTGATATTCATCATCGTATCAGGCATATTTTTGCGACGTCTTTGAGTACCCAAGTACGCTTCTCGCAGTCCATTATATGCAGTCGGCTAAATATTGCCACATCGAGGTAATATTATCAGGGGTTGGAGCATCCCGTAGCAGTTAACTTAGGTGGTTGGAGTAGGCTACTTCTGTGGTCCGCAGTTTACCGATGTCCAGCTTTCGTTGTGCCTGGTTACGTATGTTTTTCGCCAAGCATAGCCTTTTGCTTACCTTAACTGCGGTAAGGTATTGGTCGGAGTCAATATTCGCACCTCTGATCACTTTTACGTCCAGAACACTCGATGCGTCCCTCCATCGACTACCACGTGATCTATCTGATTCCTTGTCAATTCATCTGGAGATAACCATGTTGAATTATGAATATTTCTAAGGTCAAATCTAGGTCTCCTTACCACCATATTTCTTGCCGCAGAGAAATCAACCAGTCTTAGCCATTGTTTGTCATTTCGGTGTGCAGACTGAATTTTCCGATGGTAGGCTCAAATGCGGTCTCCCTGCCTATTTTAGCATTAAAATCGCCTAGTACAATTTTGATGTCATGGCTTGGGCTACGGACATATACATTTTCTTGGCTCTCGTAGAAATCGTCTTTGCCCTCATCGCTTTTCACTTCTGTCGGACCATGGGCACATATAAGTGTTATGTGGAAAAACTTTGTTTAGACTCTTATTGTGGCTATACGTTCACACAGCGGATTGAACCTTGAGACAATGTGTCGCAGTCTCTTGCAAACCACAAATCCACATCCAAACTCGAGCTTGCATGGCCACTATAGTAGATATTGCACGTCTTCATGTCCCGTCCCACAGTGGGTCAAACAGACGTGCTAGCGGGATTTAATTAATAACTCTATTAAATGAAGAGATATTTTAATAAAAATTTAAACATATGTTTTTTAACGCATATACCACTTATTCCTTCAAATTCAATTTTCTAGGTCAACTATATATCATATCTCCCATACAACTGATGTTATAAGCGGATCTGATGACATCTTCCATTGTGTTACTTAAATTTTCTCTACGGGAATAGTTTTGACGTAAATCCCGGAATTTTTTATTACTCGCTTCAAGGGCTTCTTCAGACATCATGCCAATTGCTATGATAGTATATAGTATAGTATGTTAGTGATTCGGAAACTCCTATAATGGGGGCTACCAAATCTAGTTGACTAAAAAACGTCTGGTTATATTGTATGAGAGGTACTAGAAGGGGTCGGCCGATATAGTCTATATTCATTTCTAAGTCAAATTTCATTAAGCTTATATCTTGTACAAAATACGATCGAATTCAGTGTACCTACTAAAAATATGTATTTAAAACTATGAGGGTGAATTCGGCCACTTGTATGGGAGGTAACAGAAGGGGTGCGGCTAATGCTTTGGTTTTCTCAGTATTTATTTCCTGTTGGAAGATAACTATACAGACCAAATTTCAATATCCTCCAATTGCATGTTAGAAAGTTATTGAACAAATGTTATTTGTTCCAAAATTTAGCATTTTGTATGGGAGGTACCAAACGCGGTGGGACATATATCTCCAACAGTTTGTCGTAGTTAGTTATCATTTTGGATATTTTTACACCACAAGACTGGTCACAAACATATAATTTTTAATAACTCCATAACTCTCTGAATGAGAAAAAAAGATATTGATTCAATAAAGTATAATTTGTTTGTTATTTGGATCAACCAAGAGAAGTCCAAAAATGCTGCCAAATCTTTGCGGGCCACGTGTTAAAAATTTATTCACTTTGAAGGCTCTCAGCAGATCAGAATTGTGCCGTAATGCTCTTGCAAAAGCTTATATAAGCTTTTACAAGTGTTGTTAATTAAAAGAAACAAAGGAAATCGGCATATTCAAAAATTAAAATTCGACTTAAATCCCGCTAGATTGGCTGTTTGGGCCACTGTGCGTCCACCGGATTTCTTGTCAGCCTTGTATTTTTCGAGGACTTCCGCCAGGCACCTAGTCTATACAGTGTTCTAACATTCTAGGTGCATATTCTCAAATCATAGTTGTTAATTCGTTTGCGGTGGTTGTCAACACTTTTCTTACTTCTGTTCATTGCAATAGTTCAAACGTCGGTGGCGGGTTGCATGCTCAGCGCACCAGTCATAACCTCCTGCCACGATTTTATTACAGCCATCCATTCTGGGTCAGATGCTGACCAGGGTACCGCTGACTCTGAGCCGACGAGCATGGGTTTAAGGTTTCGCCTCCATGCGTCAATAGTAGTATCCCGAATACGGAGCTCTGTGAGTAAACTTGAAGTGTAATTGACAAGGATCACTTTGGGTTTACCAAGTTAAACCGATCAGAAGCTTTACCTTGCATCACACTTTCGACGGTGTGATAAATTTTACCGCAGCATACAACAAAATATTTCAATAATTTATTCAATAATTTTACTGCTTACAACAACAAAATATTTTAATTATTTATTTTCTATCATTCAACTACTTTTCACTTTCATCGCTATTTAAATTGTAATCGTATACTAATTTTATGTGTATCATTTCTTTTCCTCGCTATTTATTTAATAAAAGGTGTTAAATTACACTTTTGGAGAAACTACCCAAAACAAAAAAAAAAACAAATGTGAAATATTTCAATTTTATTTGGCCGCTGTTCTCTCCCCCAGACCTCACCAGCAAATTAATCACGGGGTTGAACATGAATTTACAGTGTCCACAGCCGTTTCGATTATCCCATGTGTCATGTCCAGCACTGGTAGCTGGGAGGAGTGCTTCATTTCGACGCATTTCCACGCAAAGGAAAAACGGTTCTCAGTTGTTTTTATTGTTGTCCATCGGTTTTTATGCTTTCAAAATCAGCGGGTGTTATGGCAGTTTTCAAAATTTATGGTTTCATTTAAAACAATAGAGTTTCATATGTCTTATCATTGTTATCGAATTTTTAGAGTTGACCTCTGGTTTGCTCCCCTTCAATCGCTTACTCCGCTGCCACATAATGTTAACTGAGGAGGAAAAGTCCAGTGAAAAATTAAGTTGTCCTATTTGTAGGGGTGTTAAATTAATGGATTAACCTTTTAGAGGCGAATGTTAGGCAGGCAGACAAGCAAATAGACAGACAGCTAGATATGGTGTCGTTCAGTCATTGGCAAAATGTGTCATTTTCTAATCTGCATTAACACGCTATTGTGTTTGGGGAGTAAAGTAGTAAAAACTAACAGAATTCCGCAGATCAAAGTATGTGTGCCTGTTTCAGCATTCGGTTGATAGTTATTGTTGTTTTTAATATTCTCGTAATGTGTGAATTATTGAACATATCTCTTTGTGGTACAAGATTCGTACTCTTAGTATACATATTAGAAAAATCGATGAAATGTTACCATAACATAGTAAAATATCATCAAATATTAGTTATCTTCCAACAAAACAATTATGCCATCATACGAAACACATGCTTCTTTTTATTGCCTCGATAACAATAACCTCTTTTTTAACTTGTTAATACCCCGCGGTTGTCACCTGCTTATTACACCAAATGCAACCGACGACCAACGATACAAACGCAGCTAAAAGACCGGTCAAGTGGTTGTTGATATTAATAAAAAAGGATTTTAAGTATTTGTTTGGGTAATAAACACTTCCTGAATACCAAAACGCTGCACCGTAAGGCTGAACAACGGCTTTAACAAACTACAAAACATATGCCATCACATTCGTACGGTGGTAACGAACAATTGAAATGAAACGAAAACACCTTAGGCGGTCTTAAATAGCGCGGAGTCAGACAACTAACAACACCTACAAAATGCCAAAAGAAATGTATACATAATATCTTTTATTACGTTTCAAAGCAGGAAGATGATGTTTTTTACTGCTGTTGTTGTTCAGTGTGACTGAGCGACTGGGCATGCGCACGCATTCGCATAAAATATAAATAAATTTTCCTTTTAAATATTACACAAAGAAAATATTAAAATGTAGTAACGAAGTCGCGATAGGGGTGATCTAAAAGAGACATGAGTTTTATGTAATGTGAAAGACCACCACCACTACCACCGCCGCCGACGCCAACAACAATGAAATTTTTATAAATTTATGGTTTTTTGTCGTTCTGCTAGGAAGGAGCGTTAAAAGGCATCGCAATGCCCGTACGAAATTCTACCATTATTACAGAAACACAGGTTGTGTTAACTAATTCGTCTTTTGTTACGTTTACGAAAACAGTTAACACATGGTCTTAAGACATACTTACGCCTGTATGGTGCTGTTCACGTTCACACATATACAACCATGGAATATTTGAGATGTAAAAGTATAACTTTTTTAAGTTTGGTGCTAAAATGATGGCAGATATAAGGCACGCCAAGATTGAGTTCAAATTATTAGAATTTGTACCATAGAGGAGTAAAAAATAAACCTTAATTTTATCCTTATGCTCTGAAGTTATCTGCATGCAACCCGTTACAGTCCTTAGGGCAGCATTTTGGCAGCTTAGTATGGATGCGCGGAACAGGGTTACCCTCCTGCAAGGACAGCGATGGTCAGCTAGTGACGGACCCGGATAACGTTCTGAAGATATGAAGAGATCATTTTAAAAATTTATTGGATGCAGACACCACTTCAGAAGACCCCGCTCCAATCCATAACGATGGTGTTTATTGTCCGCCTCCGAGCCAGAGCGAGATACGTGTGGCAATCTCCCGCCTTAAAAACAACAAAGCTGCTGGAGCCGATGGTCTCCCTGCTGAATTGTTTAAGGCTGGCGGGGAGGTGCTGATTAGGAGCATGCATCAAGTCATGGAGAACATCTGGCAAGAGGAGAGCATGCCCGGGGATTGGAGTCTCAGTCTGTTATGTCCCATATACAAGAAAGGAGATCGTAGTGAATGTAAGAACTACCGTGGAATAAGCCTATTACCAATTGCGTACCAGGTCCTTTCAAGTGTATTGTGTTAACGTTTAAGTGCGGCTTTAGACCTGGCAAATCTACGACGGATCAAATATTCACCTTACGACAAATCCTGGAAAAAACCCATGAAAAGCAGATCGACCCCTACCACGTCTTTGTCGACTATAAAGATGCCTTCGACTCTCCGATAAGGAGTAGGCTTTATGAAGCCATGTCTGAGTTTGGTATTCCTGCAAAGCTGATTCGACTTTGCAAATGTATCTTAGACAACCCCAAATCCTCGGTTAAGATTGGTAAGGATCAGTCTGAACCATTCAACACGGAAAGAGGTCTCAGGCAGGGTGATAGCCTGACCTGTACACTATTTAATATAGTTATGGAGAAGGTTATGAGAAAGGCTGGTGTCAACATGTCTGGCACCATATTCCACAAGAGCCACATGCCACTAGCCTATGCCGATGATATAGACATCATATGCCGAAATCTGCGGGATGTTACTGCAGTTTTCTCATCACTAGAAAAGGAGTCAGCAAAAATGGGTTTAGCGGTCAACGAGGACAAAACAAAAATAATGATTTCGACGAACAAAGAGTCCTCTCGATGGGGACGCAGCGTCAACGTTGAAAATTATTGTTTTGAGGTAGTAGATGAGTTTACCTATCTCGGATCTTCCGTCAATAAGAAAAATAATGTCAGCCAAGAAATTAAACGGAGAATAGTGCTAGCCAATAGATGTTTCTACGGACTTCGGCAGCATTTTAGTAACACCACCTTATCTCGGAATACTAAGAAACAGCTATACCAGGTGCTTATCTTACCTGTTCTGTTGTATGCTGCCGAATCATGGTTGCTTACTGCAACGGACATACAAAACCTGGGAGTATTCGAGATAAGAGTACTCCGCAAAATATATGGACCTATCTGTGTCGAAGGCGAGTTTCGCCATCGAATGAACCATGACCTGTATGAGCTTTACCACGACATCGACGTAGCTAAAGAGTCAGAATCCAACGACTTCGATGGCTGGGACATGTTGCCAGGATGAATGGTAATGCTCCAGCGAGAAAGGTGTTTGCGAACCTGAAGGACGGCGCAGAGCAGGGAGACCCAAACTCCGTTGGAAGGACCAAGTGGTAGGCGATGTGCCATCATCTGGTAGGACTAACTGGAGAACACACGCAGAAGACCGAAGCGTATGATATTCTTTATTACTTCAGGCCTCAAATTTATGAACTACGTTTCGTAAATTGTAATTGGCCACTTAATTGGAAATGCTCGAAAGAATAGGATCTGAAGAGTCAATTGATCTGTGGAACACATCGAGCATATTATTAATCCGCGAATTCTGACGAGCATGCGATCTCCTGTCTTGTTTATAAAATTTGTTGCGGGCTTCTGATGCGTTTTCGCCAGGGCAACCTATTGGCATTACTGATAATGATATTATATGAGATGCATGAATCTAGATTTTATGTAAAGTAGGCGACATCGGATACCACGCTCGGAGTGACCAAGCAATTCTTCAACACAAATGCTGTATCCTTTTCATTTGATTTCCTAGCTTAAACTGTTGCTGCATGCATAAGAAGGCTTGTGTCGTTTTCTTGGGTATCTGCCAGTTCGGTAGCTAACTTTCTTTTATGGCGTGGTTGTGCTGCCTCATATGTTAGAGGTGGACGTCCCATTTTATTATGCCCGGGTGCCACATCCTTTTTGCTGTCCAAAATAATCGTCATGTTCAATGAAAGCCAATTAGAGTGTTTTATTTTAAAGTTGGAGACAGTTCTATTGCATTTAGTTAAGTTTTTCTGGATGAAGCGAGTAAAATTGCTGACTTTTTTCTTTACAGAACCTTTTGTGTCTATGTTCACAGTTTTAGAGTTAAGCTGTTCCAAAATCCAAAAATAGGGACCGGCCGTGGCATAGTGGTTAGAACACGCGACTACCATGCGGGAGATCGCAGGTTCAAACATGGCTCCAGTCATCTTAAAAGAAAAAAAATAAATAAAATTTTCTTTCATTGTCGGCTACCCTCGAATGTTGTTGACAGCAACTTCGCAGTATTAAGCGTCGATTCAATCGTCGTGTCTAGTAAGAGCTTCTCAAACAGTGACGTTCGCATTCGTCGATAAACAAGTAGGTGCCGTTACTTGTGAATCTACAAATAGAAAGCGTGTTAATTAACAACAACGCGAGAAGCTATCCCATACCTCATTCATGGGGTGCAAAGGGATATTAAGTTTTTTTTTTGTTCCAAAATCCAGTTTGAAATTGCATCTTCACTTCGATTGTTGTCTAGCCACACATTAAACCGGGTGGCATGACTGAAACTGAATGTACCTAAAAATCCACAAATTTATGGAAAACGGGCAAAAACTGTTAATAATACGTTATAATGTACACTTTCAAGTATATTTTAGCATTATTAAATTTTGACCATAATTGAGCGAAAGTTAGTTTTTACTCCACTATAAACTGGTGTTTTGGTTAATTTTTTCTCTTTCTTAGGACTTCACAAAAAACAATTCACAAAAACATTAAAAAAAATAAAAAGCAATTGCTATTAGTTTTTAATAATATACATACATATATCTTTATTTTCCATATTTATAAATTTTTTTTTGTTTACCGGCAGTCGCTTTCGGTTGTTATAAAGCTAAGCTAACTTTTTCTGCTTTTTTGTGAAAATAAACAGCTGACGTATAGATTGAACTTTGTACCCATTGTAAAACTTCAGGGTTACCATCAAATAACTTATATTTACTGCAATGTTGTACCTAGGGTACTCACATTAAGAAAATATAGTTAAAATGAACAAATATTTCCATGACAATTTCGACTTTATGCCAAAAATTTTGCTACCCAGTCCACAGTGCACTGACCGGCTAATTGTTTTGTAGGTAGCCAAAAAGGATTTCATTCCCAACAGTCGTCCATACCCCAAAAGCTGCCGACTAGCCTTTTGAGGACTTTGTTCATACTTCGCAATCTTTGAATAGTAACATTTTTTGGTGGTTTGAAGCCGTATTTGGACGTCTTCTGTTAGGTTTACCTCCTTTGTCCAGTTGTTAAAGAGGGTAGCTGAAGATTTCGCTGGTGATTATTTCAGGTAACGTTCACTGAAGAAATTGTGTATTTCTCCGAAATAAACATTTGCAAGATCGCATAGCTCATCAAATTTTTGGCTCATTGCCGTAATGGTATAAGATATCACTTCTATAACTTGGGGGATTGAACACCGCCCTAAGATTCTCCTTGCTAAACTCTACGGGGCTTTGAGTACTTGTCTCTAAGTTCAACGAATGACTGACGACCACTCAGATAGTTCACAATCCATTTCTCTAAGTTTCTTGGTGGACTGCAGGATATCCTGTAAGCGTGTGGTGTGGCTGACTTTGCCGAAAGCATTCGACAAGTCCAGTGCCATTAGTAGACGTGAGATCTGAGTGGTTATGGCGGTTAAGGCTGTGCTGGTACAGTGCATTTGACGGAATGTATGCTTTATGATTTAATCGCTTGTTTAGCATAGTAGTAGCAGCGTTTTGCGATCTGTACCCCTCTCTTGAATTCCAGATTGACATTATTTTCTTCATAGTTATAGTTATCACCGTTAACGTATCGTACCGAAGGAGTAGACTCGTTGTTCGATGAAACAAATACCCTGTGTTTGTCCTCATTTATCACCAGAACCACTTCTTTCGACAGCTTCTTCAATGCATGAACCAGCAGCAGTAACATCCCACAGTCCTCGGTTAGGATGTCTATATAATCGACATAGGCGAGCAGAATGTGATTTTTATAAATGATGGTACCAGTCGTGTTTACTCCAGCCTTTCGCATTATCGTCTTTATTATGATGTTAAAGAGATCACGTAACAGACTACAGCGCTGTTTGAAGATTCTGTATCTTCACTTAAGTATCATACCGAAAAGTAGAAACAGCTTTGTAGGGATATCAACTTCAGCCATGTCATATACTAGTTTCTGTCGTGCCCAAGGCTGGTGTCATGCAGGAGATCCAGGGTTTGGTTAGGTTTAGTTCGATTCCTATCTCAATCATCTACATTTCTTTCATTGACATACCCCTCGATGTTGTCGACACCAACTTCGCAGCAAAAGTCTAGTAAACAGCTTCTCAAACAGCTGATGTTCGCATTCATCAATAAAGAAGTAGGTGGTTCACAATAACGCTGGAATCTGGAGTTCTTGTGTCTCCTCCACAATTTGTCGTATTGTGGATTTACCAGGTCTAAAGCCACTCTGATAAGATCTACTTTTGTTCTTAAGATCGGCTTTAGTATTTCACATAACACACCAGACAGGACGTTGTATGCGATGGCTAAAAGGCTGATCCCGCTGAAGTTGGTGTGCGCACTTTGACCTCTCTTCTTAAGCACAGAATATAGAACACTCTTGGGACCGACAGTGGCATGATGGTTAGAACGCGCGACTCATTGCCGGCCCCTTCGATGTTGTTAACAGCGACTTCGCAGTATAAGTGTCGTGTTAATCGGCATGTCTAGTAAAAGCTTCTCAAACAGTGACGTTCGCATTAGGCGATAAACAAGTAGGTGCCGTTTGTTGTGAATCTAAAATAGAAAGCGTGTTAATTCACAACAACGCGAGAATCTATCCCATACCTCATTAATGGGGTGTTAAGGGAAATTATTTTTTTTTTCAGATCCCAATCATCGAGTATGCATTCCTTTAGCTCATTCGTGGGTTTGAGCTTATGCATGCAAGTTGCCAGCCGCCGGCCTTAAATGCTCAACCGCCAGGCCATCAGCACCGCAGATTTATTGTGTTCAAGCCGTGCAAATATAGTATTTGCTTGATGGTGGACAATCAATCTGGACATTCGGGTATCACCTCTATCTCTGTAGTTTTCGATATCCTGGTTCTATATTTCCTTTTTCCGCCTAAAGAGGCATTTCATATCCCTTCTCTTCTCGTTATATCGCTCGTTACCATTGGCTGCTTCCTCATCGTACCTGAGTTTTCCTGATCGTGGTTTTGCATAACCCAGTAGGGTCGTTGTGGCAAATGTCATAACATTCGCAAATATGCTTTCACTGTATGTCGGGAACATCGGAATTATGGTATTTTTGCAGTTATTGAGAGAGTTGGTTGGAGTAGGCATTGGCTAGCTCAGTGATATGCAGCTTATGATGTCTAGCTTCATTTGTGTTTGGTTACGAGCGTTTTTAGCACTACTTAAGATGGTGATCCGAAACAATATTTGTATCGCTCATCACACGCACGCCGATGGCGGTTCTTATCCTTTCGTAGCGTTTTCATTATAGTTGGTTTATTTAAGGAGAGTGTAATAATCATTTACAAATTGCAGCAAAATAAAAAAAAGTTTAACCTCTGTAATAAAAAGTTTCATGGTACATGGTTAATCTATTGAGTGCGAAATAGCACAACAACAATCATGTTGTTTTGAAAGCCGGCGGCTTTATAGTATTCGATATTTACAAGAAATAAATTAACAGCGATTGATTTCTCATAAATAAATGCTGTGAAGTTTTTGGACTCTATTAACTCAGGAAGAATTCACATTGAGTTGTTAGATTCTGGTGCACACAACTTGTGCCAAATTTGAGGAGTCATAGATGAATCAATACACAGACTGGCTGGCATATTGGGAATATCTTTTTGCTAAGAATTCTTTCTTTTTCTCTTACAATCAGACCAAACAAAACACATATCCATGGTACAAGAGTATTATTGATAAAATGGTTATTTTGAAAGGGAGGTATTAGAAAGGTGCAAAAAAGTCTCAAGTCGCCTTTTCCATGAAATGAAGTTAATGATACAGAAGTGTCCCCAAAGTCTATCCCCTGTAAAAAATCCCATGTCTATTATAGTGTACCAAAACACAAACCGGCATAAACTGAAAACATTAATAATTCAGAAACACGATAAGTGGACTTGATAACTTTTTGCAGGATACCGATGATATCAATAATCGTAGAGCCAGTCTTTGCAATTCAAAAATTGTACATCACGGAAATTTCGCATTAACTTAGTGTATTAGAAACTAAATATACCAACTACAGCATTTTATTTTGATGCACTTTATATCCATATTCGTATGGCTGAGAGTAAGTTAACGTTCATGTTTTTTTATTCGCTATTCATTCTTCCGCTATAATTAACTATTCCAAAAACTATTTGAATTTGTCTACTCTTACGTATTCAAATTGTATAAAGATATGCTATTATTAACCTGGCCATGGTGTAATAATCATCCAACTCAACCAACCACAATGCATTTCCTTCCCCGTTGGTTGGATGTTTTTTTTTTAGCCTAAATGGCTCTCTAGTGGTTCAGGGCCCTAAGGCTTTCTTTTTTCCCTGTTGTTTATGCCGTTGTTTTTGTTGTTCACTGTCAAAATAAAAGATTATGCCTAAAGACAAAATTGTGGTGGTTGGCTTAGAGCTTAATGTTGGTCGGCGGAATTGTTGTAAATTTACAATTTTATTTATATTTAAATTTCACTTGAAGAAGTTGTTTTCGTCTCGCATTTACATGAAAAGAAAGACAAATTACTTAAAATACGACTGGAAAAACTATGAACTATAAGTAAATCTACTCTACTATAGCTACAGTTACCAGCGAGTATGTGAGTGTTTATATGCCTCAGTGTATGTTGTGGTGGTGGTGGTAATGGTGTGAAGTTTTCGTCGTATCTTTTGCCTATGAAGTCCGTCTGTTTTCGTATCTAATAGATGGTTTTCTTTTCCTTTTGGTTGATCGTAACATTTTTCTCTTTTTTGCTCTTCAGTTCCTACAATTTGCCATTTCTTAACTACATTTGTTATAGATAACAACTATTTTAATTAATTATATTTTGGTTTTGATGTTATTGTTTTGGTTTTATGCAAATTCATTTGCTTTGAACTCATTTTTTTGTGTGTGTATAATTTTATTAAGTTGATTACGTTGAAATGTGACTTTTTTGTGATTGTGTACGAGTGTAATTAATTGCTAATGTTTGTGATAAATGCTTTTATTAATGGAAAATGAAACAAGGCTTCAGAATACCAAATTAAATGATATTGCTGAGAGCCATAAAATGTAAATGTAAAGGGTCAAATTACCATTAGTGACAGGTAGTATGGTATAGTGAATATAAAAGCCATATAGTCGGATATTACTGTGGTAAGAGTTGAGGTTCGTAGAAAGACTCAATAATAAACAACAATTGCAAAATATAATACAATAATACAATAAGGTGCAGCAGAAATTCAATATAACAAAAACGAGATATATGTAACTAAAACCAAATATGTAAGGCTTGCTAATTTTAATGGTTACATAATATGATATATCCTTAATTTTTGGATAAATGTTTGCTTATAATTAGTTTAATCTCCAATTTAGTACATTATAAATAGTTTCCAATCAGTTTTGTTTAACAAAATTGTAACGTCTATGGCTGTGGTGTTTTAACATATAAAAGATTGTTTAAAACCAGTACAGAAATTTCAGACAGGTAAACTCACTGATAAATACCATCACCCAATAATAATTCCTATTACAAGATAATTAATTACCAAATTTGATTATTCTCCAAGTGCCGATTTAGAAATTATGGGAGAAATATTAATTTTCCAAACAAGGTCATTTTGTATGGGAGGTACCAGAGGGTGATCCGGAATAATCCATATTCATTCCTGATTCAAATTATCATAACTGTACAACTTACGCAAAATTAGACTGTATTCACTGTACTTACAAAAATATATGTATTTAAAACTATGGGGGTATGTTCGGTGTTTTGTATGGGAGGTACCAGAAGGGGTGCGTCAAATAGTTATGTTTTGTAAGGTTTAGCTTCCTATCACAAGATAAATTAATTGACCAATTTTCATTACCCCCAAAGTGTCCGTTTGGAAATTATGGGATAAATGTTAATTTTTCAAAAATAGGTAATTTTGTATGGGAGGTACCAGAAGGGGTGATCCGATATAATCCATATTCATTCCTGATTCAAATTTTCATAACTGTACAAGTTACGCCAAATGTGACTGAATTAATTATACTTACAAAAAAAGATATGTATGTAGGACTATGAGGGTGAATTCGGGAATTTGTATGGGAGGTACCAGAAGGGGTGCGTCAAATAGTAAGGTTTTCTGAGGTTTTGCTTCCTATCGCAAGGTAAATTAACCGACCATTTGTCATTATCCTCCAAGTGTCCGTTTGGAAGTTATGGGAGAAATATTAAATTTGCAAAAATAGGTCATTTTGTATGGGAGGTACCAGAAGGCGTGAACCGATATAGTTCATATTCATTGCTGAGTCCAGTTTTCATATGCAAACATCATATGCAAAATTTGAGTGAATTCAGTTTAGTTACAAAAAAGATATGTATGTAAAACTATGAGGGTCAATTAGGTCATTTGTATGGGAGGTACCAGAAGGGGAATGGCAAAGGTTTCGGTTTTCGTAGTGTTTGTGTACTTTTGCAAGATAAATAAACTGACCAAATTTAAATATCCTACGATCGTCCGTTGGGAAGTTATGAAAGTAATATAAATTATCCAAAAATAGGTAATTTTGTATGGGAGGTACCAGAAGGGGTGGGGCTATTCTGCCCATTTTCAATCCCATAAGTTCGTTTTGAAAAATATTAATACTGGTAAATTTTCATACTGATCCGTTAAGGTTTACTCAAGTTATCCTGCTGACCAGCCAGCCAGCCAGCCAGCCTGCCAGCCAGCCAGACAGACGGACATAGCTCAATCGTCTTAAAAAGTCCTGAAACGAATTTGGTCTTAAGATACTTGGGGTCTAACTCGTCTCCTTTAATGCGTTACACTTTTTTTCGTATCAAATGATATATACCCTCATCCATAAGGGTGATGGTATAAAAACAAACAGAAATTTTGAGTTGTGAGGTAAAATGGGAATTGTGGGGATAATATCCTCCATCCTCATGTTAAATGTAAACGGTGAAATTCAAAACTTGATGTAAGACATTTCCGCATGTACATTAAAAAGGGTCGAAGAAATGTTATGTTTTCTCCCCCAAGTTTGTCTGATGATGATGTACCAGAGTGCCGCAATTCGTCACAAATGGGTCTGAAGATAAACTCGTCTCGTAGTTTGAAAGGCTCATCATCCGTTAATATCAATAATAACAACTTTTCTGATCGTTTAGCCAATTTGGTGTATCATTTGATACACTCAAACAAATTGATTCGTATTTTATTTTAACTAAAACATTCGAAATAGAATTGGATGTCGGTATCTATATAATGGACCGAATTAAAAATCACTGATACTTTTACTTTCCTTTTTTTTGCATGTGATGAAGGTTTTTTAATTTCCGAATTAAAAATCACTGATACTTTCACTTTTCTTTTTTTGCATGGGATGAAAGATTTTTTAATTTCAGTTTTCTGATCGTTATTTACTTGGGAATAAACAGAATCCCAATGTCCAATAGATCACGTGTTTCCTGGGTAAAGCCACAGAACATTCGTTTATTAGTAGCAAATGTGAATAGTCGCAATGTTGAGCAACATAAATGGCATGCTACCACCGATGCGTCTTGGGAAGTTAGTAAAAAAGTTACTAAATCTCAACTCAATAAGCTAATAAGCCACGTTCCTTAAATAAAAACCATTATGAAATACAGAGAAAAAAAACCAGTACAGAAATTTCAGTCGGATAAACTGACTGATAATTACCATCACCCACTATAAGATATTGTTTAAGTCTTGAGTTATTGTAATTAACCGATTTGTAATTAAAAACAGTTAGAAAGTTTCAGTCGGGCAACCCGACTAACATATACCCTTACCCTCAGTAAAACAAATAATTTTCTATTATATTGATATGATTACTCGATTTCTAAAGTTGGCGGAGTGGGACATTTGTATGGGAGGTACGAGAAGGGGTGTGTCTAGGCTTCCAGATTTATTCTCCATAACTTTATCCTGTTATAGCTTTACTAAATACAGAATTTGGGCACGATTGCGTTGGGTGTATTGATATTATTACTACATCCTATGGGAGGTACCATAAGGGGCGTGTCTAGACTTCCAAATTTTTCTCTAAAATTGTGTCCTATTATAACATAACAAAATTCAGAATTTGACTGTACTGATATTATTACCCTATTTCTAAAGTGGGCGGAGGGATACATTTGTATGGGAGGTACCAGAAGGGGCGTGTCTAGACTTCCAGATTTGTTCTCCAAAACTTTATCCTTCTTGAACTTTACCAAATACAGAATTTGGGCACGATCGCGTTAGGTCTTTTAATAATATTAATCGATTTCTAAAGTGGGCGGTACCAGATGTGTATGGGATGTATCAGATGGGGCGTGGATAGACTTAAAATTTTTTCTTCAAAACTTTATCCTGTTATTCTTCTTTTTCTTGGGTACGATCACGTTTGATTTATTGATATTATTCCTCCATCTCTATAGTGGGCGGAAAGGTAGATTTGTATGGGAGGTACCAGAAGGAGCATGGCTAGGCTTTCAAAATTGTTTCCAAAACTTTATCCTGTTATAGCTTTACCAAATACAGAATTTGGGTACGATCTCGTTGGGTGTATTGATATTATTACTCGATTTCTAAAGTGGGCGGAATGATGTATTTTTATGGGAGGTACCAGAAGGGGAGGGGCCATGTAGCCCATTTGCAATACCATAAGTAGGTTTGAGGAAATAATAACTCGTACAAAATTTGAAAACATTTGGTTACGTCTTTCGAAAGTTATCGTGCGAACCAGCCGGACAGCCAGACAGACGGACATGGCTCAAACTACTTAAAAAGTCATGAATCGAATTTGGCTCAAAGAAACCTAGGGTCTAAAGTGACTCCATCAATGTGTTACACTTTTGGGTCGTATCAAATGATATATACCCTCATCCCTAAGGGTGATGTTATAATGACAAGAACGACCCGTATGTTGGCGACCCCCGCAAACATTATAAGAACTGTGCTTTAAGGATATACGCCTGGTATATCTAAACTCTCTACACAGATGGTGCCCTTATCCAACGGGAGGATGTCTTTGACAAATACAAGGCTGACAGCGTCACCGTACAAGAAATACGATGGACGAGACATGTATGCACACAACGAATGAATTGTGACATATTTTACAAGTGCCACGCAGAAAGACTTCGGATGCGAATTCATAGTCGGCTAGAGACTTTGACATCTGGTCTCGCGGTTTAACCCTGTAAGTGACCCAATAACCACTATCGCCATCAAGGCGAAACACTTAAACATCACGCTGAGTTTTGTTCACTCTCCGACGGAAGGCAATAACGAAGGCTTTAAAGATGAATTCCTGAAGGAGACATATGACCGCTTCCTTGATCATGACATTACAATTGTTTTGGAAGAACTTAATGCTAATATAATAAGGGCAGATAATCTTGGTTCAGCAGTTGCACAATACAGACTGCACAACAGCGGCTCTGGAAACGGATTCAGATAGGTTATCTTCCCGTCCGCAAGAAACATAGTACTGGGTGGAACCAGATTACCGCATACTTATAAAGATATCCACCAGGAATCCTGGATATCTCCTGATGAAACTAGTAAAACCAGATTTATCATTTGGTAATCGGTGGAAGGGACCGGCCGTGGCATGATGGTAAGAACACGCGACTAATATGTGGCAGATCCGTGTTTCGATTCCTGTCTCCAGTAATCTACATCTTCTTTTACTGCCGGACCCCTCGATATTGTCGACATCAATTTCGTAGTGTAGTGAAGGGTCAATCGTCATGTCTCGCAAAAAGCTTTTCAAACAATGACGTTAGCATTTGTCAATAAACCAATATGTGCCGTTAGTTATGAATCTAAAAATAGAAAGCTTGTTAATTCACAACCACGAAAAGCCATCCCATACCTAATTAATGGGGTGTAAATGGAAATTATGTAAGTAAGTAATCGATAGAATGCATGTCTAAAGCGGTGCAAATATATACTCGGATTACAGTCGCAGCCAAGGTAAGCACTGCTAAATACATTCGTAACCAAACGCAATGGAGAAACATCGCAAAGATGCATACCACCAAGATAGCCAATGCCTACTCCAACCAACTCCCTGAGTTACTGCAAAGAAACGCCCCTAATTAAGATGTTCCCGACAGACAGTAGCAACATATTGCGTGTTCTATAATCAATGCCGCAACGTAGGAACTTACTAAAAAATTATTAAATTTTCCATTACACCCTGTGAATGAGGTAGGGGATAGCTACTCACTTTGTTGCGATTTAACACGTTTTCTATTTTAGATTAACAACTAACTGCACCTAATTGTTTAACGACGAATGCATACATCGCGGTTTGAGAAAAAAATTTTACTAGACATGCCGATTGACTCGACAATGAAAGAATAATACTGATGACTGGAGCCAGTAGTCGAACCTTGGATCTCCCACATGGTAATCCCGTGTTCTAACCATCATGCCACGGCCAGTCCCACGACGGAACTGGGATATGAAAATCCACGCTCACACAAACCCTGGTACGATTTAGAATTTCTCACATTGCCTGAGAATATGAATGCTGCATACAAGGCAAAGTTGCAGAGAAGAGGAGACAGACGAAACGTCTATGAAATGAAAGTGAGATCCTGCTAATCGAAATGTGCAGGGATAGAGATGAAACCATAGAGGAATATTATAGATGTCTCTTTCGCGAAAATAAGGTTCCATAGGCTCGAGCAAACTTTAGGGGAAATGTTTAAAGGAGGAACAATGTGGATCGTATATTGCGCGTGGGTGTAAGAGATTTAAAAGAAAATACATTGGATGAAACCCAAAAGTTCTACCAAATGGTAAAAAGCTTAGGTTTAGGAACAGGGATCTCAGGTTGTTGCTTCTTTCACTGTTAGATCTCCTTCACCATTAACTTGCCTTCAAGTCCACTGTGTCCAGGTATCCACGTGATGAGAACTCTGTTATTCTTGGATAAATATAGAGACGTCCGACAGGCCCTGGCCACTTTCGATTTAGAGTTATGTGACTGCAGTGAGTTTACCGACGGTAGATCGTCCATGAACAGGAGAATATACTCCTGTGATACTTTTCTCACGTTAATATTGTCGGAGGCTCGTTAATTGCAATTATTTGCGCTTAGAAAACACTGCAGAGGTCTGGCAACCTTTATTTTATACTCAGACTTAGATAAATACCGTTGCCGACCCTATCATTCAGTTTGGACCCATCAGTAACGATTTTTAGTGGTCCATACATAGCGTATTCGTTCTCTGTCCCCTCCTTTCTGGAGGGCGATCTGGGTTTGTCCAGGACATGCGAATTTCGTACACTTAGCATGTAATCAATTTCCAGTGAGCTATTGAGTGGATGAAGGATCCTTGAATAACCGAAAGATGGATCCCAACTTTCTATCTCGTTTAGTTATATGGTCGATTTGAGAGCTGAGCATTTGTAGCTTAAATTTAGTGGCAGTAGGTTAAGTATTCGGTTGAAGGAAATGGTAGTTTTGTATATGGACATATTGTAGATCGCCCACAATTCTTTCGCTGGATGGGAGTTGGAGCAATAACACAAAAGAGCATATATTTCATCCTCGTTCGTCATTATCTAAACTTGCTGTTTTTGAGTGGGATGCGTTTAGGGTTGCCAGGCACCGAATTCGAAAAGTCGGGAAAACCGAGACTAAAAAGCGGGATTTGTCGGGACAAATGTAAAGATCATATTGTATAGGTTTTGACATTTTTCATTAAGTAATATTATTAGTTGTTAAAAATGACTGTTATTCCTGACAGCTTTTATCAATATTCAATCTTATGATTAGTTCAAATAAATACTTATTCGCAATAAGCGTTACTTATCGGTAAAAAAAATATAAATAAGATCAATTTAAAGAAATTCAAGTGACCATAAAAAATGTGACCATATTTTGTCATTTAGTATATCTTTGGGCAATTCTCCATAAACATCTCGAAGACTGCAGTAGTCGCTGTACAACATGTCATTGTCCACTGCATCTGATATTTGTAGAACTTTGGGAAATTCTCCCAAGTCAATAGTGAGCCTTTTAGAATAAATGCTGCAAATTGTTCAAAAATTAACATTTCTTGAAAGTCGCAAAGTTATAAACATCTGTGGTAAAATAAGATGATAGACAATTGCTAGGGATGGGAAAGAGATTAATACCCATGGAAATGGGTAAATGGAAAAATTTTAAGTTGTATGCACTGTTCATAAGAGAAAAGTATTTTTTTGTATCTTCTTTAATATGTTGTTTCTTTGATCTGGCAAGCCTAGATGCGCTTCGTTCCATAGACGAAAAGATTCGAGGGCTTTTCGATTGATTCCTCTAACGAATCCGGAGGACAATAACGATTTAAAGATAGTTTGGTGAGGTGGTAATACTCCACGCAATGGCCCTTTACAAGTAGTAGTTTGCACATTGTGCGATCGTGGTCTTCCGTATTACATACCTTGCCGTCTCTTGAACGGTTAACCTGATCCTGATCGCTGAATTGGCTGGAGAGCAGCGGCGGTCACGGCATTTACTATAGAATTCCTCCGAATCATCATCTTCATCATTATAATCCAAAGCGATCTTAAGCTCAAACTCTTGTAGAGCTAGTTAACACACTTCTATCAAACAACGGCACCTGCAATTAAACACTGATCCAAACGGCAACAGATTTTACTAAACTAATGCCTACTGACTGGATTCAAATGGGCGTAAATGGGCGTAAAATTGGGCGTGGTCGAAAAAAGTACCCTATAAATCATTCCAGAGTCCCAGTTAAATGCTGTGAAAATTTCAGGAAGATCGGTCCAGAGGTTTGGTCTCCTATAAGGTCAAAACAAACAAACAAACTAATAAATAAACAACCACACATTCCATTTTATATATTATATATAGATATATTCTGAAGCTGGATTTAGCACCAAAAACCGTATACAATTACTCCCAGCAAAATATTTTGTTGCAAAGAAACAATTACAGAACAGCTTTTACTGATAAGTAACAAGTTCCACTTTCGGTTGCACAATATATTATTTTTGTTTGAAATTGTCCCAAAAGCAACATGTTCTCCTGGAACCTGTTATGAAATGAATTGCTACATAACTGAATTACATATGCTGTTTTTTGAAATTTCATTGATTTTCAATTGGGTGCTCGTTCGAAATATATTTTAACTCAGATTTTTGAGTTTTTCTTAATAAATACCCTCTAAAAAATACTTATTTCGAATACGAATATTCATTTTCTGTTCTACGGAATCTGTGGTGCAACATGTTGTACGTAATCGGTTATATAGAACCAGAAACAGAATAAAAAGTCGATTAAAAAAGAAACGATTCTAGTATCAATACCATTCGCAACAAGTTCTGAAAAATTTTCCTGGGCTGTTTGTTTCTCAGCATATAAATTGACTACAACATTTTCCAATATTTATTTAATCATTTTGTAATACAGTACAATTTATTGCAACTCTTAGTAGTTATTAAATAATAAATGGTATAAAAAAGGGTCTGCCCTTCTTGAAATTATATTATAGCCAACACACATCGTAAAAAGAAATAACCTACAATTTTAATAATCTTACGAGGATTTTCTATCGAAAAATTACTCTGCTAAATGAATTTATGGAATTGCCAAAGCCGATACGTGATAGCCCATCACCACAACACGTCTTTTGATGCCATAGAAATCGTTTTATACCAAACAAATTCGTTCAGTCAAATACTGATATGATTTCATAAATTTTCCATTTTTAGTTATTCCTTGCAACACACCAGCCAGCGTATTGAACGCAAAAATCATATGAATTTTAAATTGAATAGCAATAAAAAGAGGCCACAAATCCTAACCCACGCCTGACTACTGCCGCGGGGAAGCAAACAAATCCTTTTAACTTAAGTGAATTTTATTCCCCTATATCCTTTTTTGTGCGGTGTGCTGGAGGTAAAAAGGATAAAAACCCACATAAAATCAATAGATTTAGAATTTCACAACCCTCGGCTAAAGTTTCAAGTGAACATCTTAACATGAAACCATAATATTGTTGATTTATTTGCTCAAATGATTCATCGTTTATGTTTTGTTTGAGTGTGTGTTTATTTTCCGTTCCTTACATCGCATAGAAAATTTTCAATAGTTTTAATTTGTTTTTATTTTTATTTGTATTTATATGTATACATTTTGGTATTTGTATTTTTTCCCAATTTTTGTTTTAGCAAATCAATCACTTGACATTTTCAAATTGCTAATTTTTGTTGTTTTTGTTATCAAGAAAACTTTTTTTGCTGTGTCGCAAACAGCTGTAAAAAAATGTTCCTATAATTGTTTGCAAATTAATTGTGATATTTTTAGTTTTCGATCTTTTTAAAAATGTATAACATTACTAAATGAAAAATTCTCCTTGGTATCGATTAGTGATCATTCAATTGTAAAAATAATTTACGTAGACAAGAGAAGAAAAAAGATAAATAAAATTTCATTTTGAATGTTTTATCACAATGTATTGGGAATGCGGTGAAAATGTGGACAATGGTGTACCCGGCGTAGAAAATTCTTACAGCGAATTAGGAATAGAAAATTGTCACTAGTGCAGTTGAATAAAGATTCTAAACATTTGAAGTTAAATAATTTGCCCAAAAAAAATTACATATCATTACATAGTAAACTATTTTTTTTTTTACTTAAGAAATGGTTAGACCACGCGACTACCATGCGGGAGCTTTTATTTCTATATCCAGACATGTAAATTTTTTCTCATTGCCGCCCCCCTCAAATGGTGACGTTCGCATTCTTCTTGCACGTTAGTTGTGAATCTAAAAATAGAATGCGTGTTAATTCACAACAACGCGAGAAGCTATCCCATACTTCATTTATGGTTGTAATAGGAAATAAAGTTATTTTTTAAGAAATGTCTTTGGTATTTAGGTTGGGGTCGAATAATTCCTTTACTAAATTTTATTCTTATCGCTAAAAGGACTTGAAGTGAAGGTCCGTTCTCCTGACTAAAGTTTGTGTACTGGTTTTAGTTTTTTTTACATAAAAATATAGCTATTTCGATTTTCTAATCTCTGTAGGAATTTGAAACCAGAACAACGATACATGAGTGGCTCTGGCCTCAAGACCATGGATTGTTACTCCGACCTCAAGGTTGTAGAGAGTATTCTCATTCTTTTCTGGACTACGGAAGGAATAACATGTGAAGTTTTAATTCAAAACTAATGGAAAACACGAGCCACAATTACTTAATCTCTTAACAAATGATTTGACCTTTATTTTGAATACTTTTTTAACTTCCGAATCACATTGATGACAAAAATACGCTGATTGCGGGTATAACTGGTGACTTGGGCCATCGAATTGCGCTAAGGGCAGACTACTGAACGTAGTTGAAATAAATCTGCTATCCGAGTGGTTGATGTCCTCAAAAAAATAAAAGGCTGACATCACTGCCATCCAGGCGAAGATATGGACAGAACAAGGATGCTCACGAAGTAAAAAATGCGACATCTATTACAGCTGCCATGCCGAAAAGCATGAATTTTGATGTCGATTTGTAGTTGGAGAGAGACTCAGACATCTTGTCTTGCAGTCCAATCCTGTTAAAGACCGATTAGCCACAATCCGCATCAAGTCGAAATATTTCTACATCACGCTGATTTCATGCCCCGAAGGATGATAAAGACATTGAGATTAAAGACACATCTTACGAGCGCCTAAATGAAACATACGACCGGCCCCGGGCCAGGACATTAAAATTTTTCTGGGAGACTTTAATGCAAAAATAGGAAGGGAAGATGTTCCAACACGTCAGACAACAGGTTTAGGCTGGTTAGCTTCGCAGCGGGAAGGATTCCAGCACAAAGATATCAACAAGGCAACTTCTCTATCCCCCGATTAAAATCAAATTTATCATGTGGTAATTGATGGCAGTCATGTATTTAGTGTCATGGACGTGAGTGTGATCCCTGGTGCTAATATTAGGTCGGATCATTACCTGGCTGAAGGCAAGTTGCGCACAAGATTGAGCAGAGCAAAAAACGCACGTAACCAAACATAAAGAAAACTGGAAATCGCGAAGCTGCAAACCCCAGAGATAGTCACTGCCCACTTCAACCAGCTCTCCCAACTACTACGACATAACGCCTCTACTTCTAACATACCCGATACACAGTGGCAGCATATAGCACATTCCATGGCAACCGTGCTAGGATATGAAAAACGGCGCTCAGATGAATCCTGTAACGACGAAGAATGTCGCATAGCGTCTTAGGAACAGGATGCTGCTTATAAGGCAACGATACAGCCAATTGTAAACCGTGCTGTTAGGGAACGGCACAAGGAGACAGAACGAGGATATAGAGCGATACAGGGATAGAGGTGAGGCCCTAAAATTTTACCAGAAAGTAAAAGCAAAAGGCTACGCCAACGTGAAGGTATCACGCCAATTGTCAACGACGCGACGGCTTAAATTACCCACCACTAAGTCAAGCCGAGATAAGAAGAGTAATATAGCGCCTGAAATATAGTAAAGCATCCGGTGCCTACGGACTTCGGGCATAGCTCCTGTAGAGAGTAATTCATAACGAGCAAGCACCAGCTCCTACGCACGGTTTGGCTTAATACGTGCATGCCCGATGATCGGAATCTAAGCATATTATGTCCTGTACTGAAAAGATTTAATTCAAGTGTGTGCTCTAACTACCGCGGGATCAGACATTTACCCATCGCATATACGGGCCTATCGAGTATGCTATGTGAAAGACTAAAGCCAGTGTTATCCAACCAGATCGGGCCTTATAAAAGTGGCTTTAAACCTGTTAAATCAACAATTGATTAGATATTCACACTTCGGCACATCCTGGAAAAGACTCAAGAGAAACAGATAAACACGTACCATCTTTTCGTCGACTATAAAGCTGCCTTCGACAGCCCGATACGCCAAAAATTACTCGAAGCCATGACTGAGTTTGGTGTTCCAGTGAAACTGACACGCCTTTGCGGAATGACGCTGACTGACACGAAGTCTTCAGTGAAGATTTGCAAGGACATTACGGAGCCATTCTATACCAGAAGAGGCCTAAAACAAGGCGACGTCCTATCGTGTGACCTTTTCAATATAGTGGTAGAGATGATAATGGGGAAAGCTGCAGTAGATATGAGCGGCATGATATTCAGCAAAAGCCACATGCTACTCGCGTACGCTGATGACGTAGACATCATCGGTCGAAAACTACGGGATGTGACTGCAGCGTTCTCAAGTATACAGAAGGAATCAGCGAAAATGGATCTAACGATGAACGAGGACAAAACGAAGTTAATCAACAAACAAAGAATCTACTCGTTTGGGAGACTGCGCAAACGGTGACAACTAAAATTTTGAGGTGGTAGATAATTTTATCTCCCTAGGTTCCGCCATCAACAAAACAAATAATGTCAGCCTCGAAATCCGGAGAAGAATCCTGCTTGCTAATAAATGCTACTACGGACTAAGCAGGCGATTAGGTGACAGAGCCCTCTCACGAGGAACAAAAACCAGATACTGGTTCTACCTGTCTTGATGTATATTTCAGAATCCTGGGTTATGACACAAGCGGATGAATCGGTTCTGACAGTATTCGAGAGAAAAATACTTCGTAAAATAAATGGGCCCATCTTGGTTAACGAAGAGTATCGGTGTCTTATGAATCATGAGCTGTACAAGCTCTACACTGACATTGACGTGGTAAAAGACGTTAAGACATGTTGTACGCATGGACAAAAATTCTCCAGCTCGAAAAGTCTTCGACAATGAACTCGATGGACGGCGCAGAAGAGGGTGACCAAAACTCCGTTGGAAAGACCAGGTTACTGAGAACCTTACGGAACTTGATGTGACTAACTGGAGAAGAAGCGCAGAAGATCGAGGCGCTTATAATATTTTTCTACGTGCGGTATATAATCCAATAGGATTGCTGATCGGTTTACAGTTACATGTGGCTGCGATTTATGTCGCCGAGATAGCGATAGCATTGACAGGGGGTTCTTGTATCTATTTTTTTATCATGTTTTCATAGAGCAATACATAAAAAAAATCCTAGATAGGGGACTGTTAAGTTTTGTACGAAAAAAGTGATGATTTGTATCATATGATGGTGTGTTCAGTAGGGGATCAACGAACGTACCACGCAACCCGGAATGTTTTGTTTTAAATTTTTATGTAATTGTTCCGCAATATAATCACCATGTACATTGTATATACATAATTCGGTAGATCCCCATTTATATTAATCTAAATTTAAGAATTTTATTTAATTTTTCATTCATGTTTTAACACTTTTTAGTTTTGTTGCATTTTAATTTCGATGTGTTCGAAGCTTCCTATCAAACCTTACTCTCTTAACATTCTCTGTAAATTCGTGGCTGGTGTTATCGTTATAGTTGCTTTATTTACGGAGAGTTGTTTATTAGTCTACTGAGCCCTTGAGGCTGCCAAAGCCACAAAGAGCTTCTGTAACTTCTAGTACCTACTTCCTAAGATGTATCGGTGGTAGCATTCCATTTCATTCCATTTACCGGGAAACACGTGATCTGTCGGATGTTGTGAGCTGCTTGGCGACCTCCGAGGAGAGATTCTTGTTATTCCCAAGTGAATAACTATCAGAATAGGATAGTACGATTTGGCTTATGTAAGCAAGGCCTGTTTACATTGCCGCATATGTCGCTCGGGAATCGCGTCGCTCTGAAATCGCTTATCCTGCATGCAATTCTAATGCTGATACAACTAAACTACGCAAAGCAATATAAGAGCGACAAAATAGTCGCGGCAGTGCAAAGGGTACATGAAGTTCTAGAAAGTTGCTTAAAATTAGTATGAATATTTCAAAAATGCCTTTATTTAAAAACACACTGAAATTATTAAAAAAAAACATTAAAATCAAATTATTCTGCACTTCAGCACTAACTTCTCATAATGCGACACTAATGTGGGAAATAGTGTTAAAAACAGTATTCTCCCAGCACAGGTGTGTCCCAATCTTCCCCTTCCCACCTAGATAATCAGTCACATTATAAAAATTTCCTCGAGGCAATCACAAAGATGTTGGGACCAATAAGAAATCGAAAAACTACTTTACATGTGAGCGGTTCTTTTGCTTTTTTTGTTGCCTTCGTACTATTTGTTAAATACAATATGCTACATTTTTAATGTGCTGATTAAAAAAGGAAAAATTCTTTGGATATTGGCCAAAATATGTTTATAGTCAGTCGCGTATGTATATATGTATGTAATGCAGGCAAAGCAGCGACTGCAGCAACAGCGACGGCCGTACATCGCGAAATTATCGAGAAAATTGTAAATTTTATTTATATTGATGTTGTGAATGCATATTTTGTTGTTGTTGTTATTGTATGAAATTTCGCCTTTAATTCGTTGTTTTTGTTGCTGTTAATTGTAATGACATGTCATTGGTTGGTATATAATTTGATTTTTTCGCTCGCTCTTTCGAACGTTCGTCCGAACGATTTTTTCATCTTATTGACTACAAAGGTATTTATACTCATCAATGTCTGCATATTGTAGTATATTTACACAGATGCAGTCAGACGCATATGCAACCAATGAGCAGATGTAGTAGCGTTGCACTTTCATAGCATCCGATCTGGCCAAAATGAAACATTCATCCATTCAATGAATAATGTACGCAAGTATGGATAGATGTAATCTATCTGTGCGAGCGTGCGTGTGTGTGTGTGTGTATCATTCAACATTGTCGACTTCATCAGCGTCAGCATCATCAACATCATCAACGGGCAGGCAGCAACAGCTACAACAATCCGGTGTAATATTGCAATTAAGTGTTTTAAAAATATAATTATTGTCAGTGTGAAATGAATTCGCACAATCACACACGCACACTCGTGAAATCATTCGCATTCAGACATTCTTTTGATCAGTTCTAATAGGCATATCATTGACGGATTTTTTGTGCTTTAGCTGCCTGCTGGCTTTTTTACTCATTTACGAGTATAAATCGAAAATACTTCAATTCTGTGCAAAATAGTGAAATATTTTCACTGCAGTTTTCATTTCACCGTTAAGTCGTTGGGCTCTTTTTGTGTTGTGTGAAAATGAAAACAATTCTGACATAAATCACTTTAAAGTGCCGGTGACAAATGTCAATTCTTGAGTACAGCAAAATAATTAAACATCAATTTACTTTCGGTTTTTCTGTTTTCCAATCGAGTACAGAACTCTAGAGCGGCGAAGAATGACTGGTGTGATGCCAGCACTCGTTTCCACTTCTTGCGATGAAGTATCGAAATTTTACTTTAGATAAATTTTGCATATCGCATTGAATTAGTGTGAAATCTTACGTGCTGAATTACACATCGTATGTACCGTAGAAATACATAGTACATACATTTGAAAATTGTCGAAATAACTTCCTGGGGAAATGAATGGAATTTATTTTGTTTTGTACTCGTTTAAGGAAATTAACAACCAGATGATATTGCGTTTGTGTTCGTTTGTAATATTACAAAATTAGATTTTGTTCTTGTTCGATTAAATCATGACTATGTAGCAGTTTAAACAATTTTCGAATTAAGTATACTACACAACCAGATAAAGTGGAATAGTGTTTTTAACAACTCAAAGGCATATAGTTATACTTTCCCTTTTCTGAGCCGTCTACCGAGTTCATTGTCAAAGCCATTACGTGCTGGAAAATTTTCATTCATGTGTATAAATTGAACCAGCCATGACCTGCACAGTTAGTACAGGTCATGAACCATACGACGTCGATGCTCTCCGCCAACGACGATTGGTCCATGTATTTTACGGAATGTTTTCCATTCGTATACTGCCTGAACCGATTCATCAGCTTGTGTCTTTACCCCGGTTCTTTGCCATTGTGAAAGGTAGAACCAGTATCTGGTATAGCTGGTTTTTTGTTTATTGAGAGAGGGCTTTGGCATTATATCGCTTGCCTAGCGCATTGTTGCAGCGGTTTGCAATCTTTTATTTTTTTGTTTACGGACCCTTGGTAGACAAAATCATTTATCACTTCAAAGTTATAGTTGTCTACGTTCACGCAGCGTTCCAAACTAGGAGAACCTTTGTTCGTTACAACATAACTTGGTTTTGTACTCAATAATTACCAGGCCTATTTTTGCCGACTGGTTCTTAATGCTTGAAAAGGCCGCAGTAACATCTCGCAACCATCGGCATACGCGAGCAGCATGTAATTTTTTATTAAAGTTGGTACCAGTCGAGTTTATTGCAGCCTTCAGCATGGTCATCTCCGTTATGATGTTAAAGAGTTCGCATGCCTTGTCTAAAGTCCAGCGGGTTTTATAAGCCTGCGGGTTTTAAAGGGAACATCCCAAACATGTTATACTAAGATGATAATGATAGAGCCGTACACTTTGGAGGGATATCATCCAAATTTAAACAGACGATCCGAAAAATTAAAGAAGAGGCCGTGGAATCTTTTCGTAGGAGTTGAGTTTGCAACTATCAATCACACTACCGGATCACTGTAGCATAATTTAGGCCGAAATAGATATTGGGCAGCAATTTTCATATTCTTTCTGATAGTCGGGACAGGCCGTGGCATAGTGGTTAGAACACGCGACTACAATGCGGGAGATCGCAGGTTCAACTCCTGGCTCCAGTCATCTTAAAAAAAAAAAAAATTTCTTTCATTGTCGGATCCCCTCGAATGTTGTCGACAGCAACTTCGCAGTATTAGTGTCAATTCAATCGACATGTCTAGTAAGAGCAGTGAAACAGTGACGTTCGTATTCGTCGATAAACAAGTAGGTGCCGTTAGTGGTGAATCTAAAAATCGAAAGCGTGATAATTCACGTAAAGGGCAATTGTAAAGGGCAATTAAGTTTTTTTAAGTAAAGTACTGATAGTTAAGCGGCTATCATATCCCTTGAGATCGTGTAAAACACTTTGAGATATTCGATAATGCCGGTCGTCTCTTGAGGAGATAGCGAGACATTCGACGGTTACCCTCACATGGGTTAAGAAAAACATGGGGACATATTTGGTAACCATAGAGCCGATACGTTGGCAAGGGCTGCCATAACCGCGAACTCGGGCGAAGATTACGGTCTCTTTGGTGAGGAACATCATTGATGTTATAAACAGTCACTGACCGGTTGGTAAACATGTTAAGAAGTTGAAACTTCCCTACAACGACTTTTGTAAAAGCTGCAATGATGAGGAAGAGAGGAGACCATGGAGCAGTAGGCGATTTGCGGAACATACATGCCTTTATCAGAGCAACGAAATGGCATGATAGCGACGTTGACCGAACAGAATAGGAATATTTGGTGGGAAAATTTCGGAATGATATCACAACGGGACTCATACTAGGACCCATGTGAGCTGTGTTGAACGTGGCTCTCGAATTAACGTAACCAATGAGGTTTAGTTTCCCCGCAATGAGTTCATTGTCGAAGACTTTTTGAGCTGGAGCATTTTCGTCCATGCGTCTGACAACGTCAATGTCAGTTTACAGCTGGTACAGCTTATAATTCATTCGACGTCGATATTCTCCGTCTTCTCCGGATTTCGAGGCCGACATAATCTGTTTAATTGATGGCGAAGACTAGGTAGATAAGATTATCTACCACCTCGAAATAACCGTTGGCAACGTTCACACAGTTTCCCAAAAGAGTAGATTCTTTGTTCGTTGAAACTAATAACTGCGTTTTGTCCTCGCTCACCATTGGACCCATTTTCGTTGAATTCTTCTGTATACTTTAGAAAGCCACAGTCACATCCCGTAGTTTTCGACCGACTATGTTTGGGTCATCAACGTACGCGAGAAGCATGTTGAATATTGTGCCAGTCGTGTGTACTGCAGCTTCCCTCATTATCATCTCCTTCACTATGTGAAACAGGTCACACGATAGGCCGTCGCACAGTGGCACCGCCCCATACATTTCTTGGAAAAAAATAGAAGGAGTGGTCGTACAGCAATGAAATTTTGCAGAAACACTTCTCTGGGCTAAATTAAGAAATGTTGAAACAATCTTGGAAAACCGCCCACTGCCACACCTACCTCCCATACAACTGCACTTGCCAAAATTGGACCTAGAGACTTAAAATTCGGGACACTTCTTAATTGAGTCCTCCTTATGAAAAAAAAATTAAACATATTGGGGATGCCACGCCTACTTTAGATTTTACGCCCATTAAAAGTTGTAGATTTTAGGTGTTTTTCTTCCCTGTCTAGAATCATATGAAAATTTCATATAAGTTAAAAAATGTTAATTTTTATTCAAAAGTTAAACATGTGTTGTCTCCATACGAAAGAAGAGAATATCCCCAACAACTCTCCGCGAAAGATATTAGCCTTCAAATACACCATAAATATCGCACAAATTTTGTAGTCAAGTATGCCAAGTTAAAGTGTGTAACACCTAAGTCATTGAAACAAATTGATATAATGTACAGTTATGAACCCTTTTTAAAGCTTTTTAATACATATTCGTAAACAAAAATAATGATTCACTTATAAATCGTTTAAAAGAATACCCAATTTGTTGTCTTAATTAGCATTTGTATGAAATATTGGAAGAGACTTTTGAAATTAAAATCGTTGTTACTAAAAGGGACGGTTTTTGGCGGTTATTTTTGTTTCTTATTGAAAGAACAGACTTGGACGTTGAATTTTTTTTATAGTTAGAGGGCTAAGCAAGGCAAAGCACATAAAATATTTTTCCATCAAAAAGTGAAAAGCTGATATTTTTTAGTACAATTTTTGATAAATTATAATAATTTTTACTTTTCCAATTTCAATAATTTTTTTTTTTTATAAAAAGTAAGTGTTATATTTTCACTAAAAAATAAAACAAAGGCCATAACTAAAAACTTACACACAAAAAAAGTTCTTCATTTGGAGAATAATTTTAATCTAATTTCATTGAATAAATTTCCGTTGACTTAGTTTAGTTTTTTAGTTTTTTTTTAGTTTTTTTAACTACAAAATTTCACTTTTCATAAAAAACCTTGTTGAATTTTTCTTATCGAAGTTTTTCTTTACAAAACCAAATCATAAAAATTTTGAAATTGGAAAGTTGAAAAACCTTATTTTTTCCGCCGAAATGACATTGTGCGTCGCCTTGTTTAGGACCCGTCTGGTATCGAATGGCTCCGTAAGGTTTTTGTCAATCTTCACTGAAGACTTCGTGTCAGTCAACGTCATTCCGCCAAGACGTATCAGCTTTGCTGAAATACCAAACTCAGCCATGGCTTCGAGTAATTTTTGGCGTTTTGGACTGTCGAAGGCAGCTTTATAGTCGACGTGTCGGTTTGTTTCTCTTTTCCAGGATTTGCCGAAGTGTGAATATAGGATTTGATTTACCAGTTGCTGGAAGTGTTCTCTCTATATATGCAGTACACTCTGCGTATCTGTAACCAGATTTCTATCCTTGTCCTTATAGGAGGGTAGCCCATTACCATAGCCTTTTGCTTTTACTTTCTGGTAAAATTTTCCGGCCTCACCTCTATCCCTGTATCGCTCTATATCCTCGTTCTCCCGTTCCTTCATTTGACGTTTTTTTTTCGATTAAATAGCTGTCTCGCCTGTTTTACTGTCTCCTTGTGCCGTTCCCTAACAGTTCGGGTTACAATTGGCTGCAGCGTTGCATCCTCTTCCTCAGACGCTATGCGACATTCTGCATCGTACCAGGATTCGTCTGAGCGCCGCTTTCATATCCTAGCACGGTTGTTGTGGCGGTTGCCATGGGATGCGCAATATGCTGTCACTGTGTATCGGGAACGTCAGAAGTCGTGTTTTAAAAGCCAGTCGGCTTGAGATGCAAGATTCACTATACATCCCCAACGGGACTCGAAAAATTTTCAATCAGCTTTTCAAAATTTTGGTCTCCAACAAGATGGATTCTTAGTTAGTTATGCATTTTAAGATGGAATGACTGCTTTAGCATTTTTATTATGTCCCCTTTATTGTCATGCTATTTCCCAAATCTCTGCCACCACTAGTTACTATCGAAGGATGTTCCAGAAAATATCAAATATATTTGTCACCCAAATACCAGTACAACATCATGATACATGCCTCCATAATCATCTGAACATTTTGCGGTAAAACTTTAACCCCCGCAGAGAAAGTTTATAAAAGTTTGCTGCTGCCAGCGTCAACACTGGTGTTTGGAGAAATGAATCCGTGAAAACTCCATCAAAATTCTAGCCACAAAATGTTCGCGCATAAATGCAATAAGATCACGTTCATAATACATGTTTACACTGTAATACGACTTTAAACTAACAAATGAAGAAATCTCTCCCCATCCCCATTCGTGCACTCGAGGCAGAACAATCGTCCTCCGTGGCCTCTAGAGAATTTGAAATGACTTGAAGCTGCCGCAGTGTAAGGAGAGGGGTAGTCGGCTAAAATACAAGTCCATAAAGTCAAACGAAAGGGTTGCCGGAGAGTGGCATTTCTGTTGACTTACACGATGGTCGTGGGGGAAGGGAAATAGAAAAGTGTAACTTTGTGATGTTAGTCACAGCCAGCCACCAACGCGCCACTACCGCAAGGACACACCCGAAAAACGCGTAAAAGTTAAACCAAAAATATTTATGCAAAGAGATAATAAACTCATACCTCTGTACAAACTTAACCCTCCCATCTCAGGCATTTCTCATTGCCGCAAGACGTGGCGGCTGCTGCTTCTTATAGTTGGCCAAACGGGAGCTAGGGGAGAGTGGTTCGAAAATGCCATAAGCCAAAAATAACAACCATATTTTCATTTCGTTGGGATTTTCTTCATTTTCTTGAAGCTTTTCTGTGTCTTCGTCACTTGAAATGCTTGAAGTGATTCATAAATATTAGCACAACGTGCCAAGCTAAGATGGAGAGATTTAAAGTTAATAAACTTGTCAAAAACAAAATTCTTTATCAGAAAAGAAGAGAGAAAAAATAACTCAAGTTTACTTTACGAGGCCGAGACGGCGACAGTTGCGGTATTTGTCGACTTGTGTTTGAGTTTCTTGGGTAATTTATAATTTAGACGGGTTAGCGAAGTTAATTCAGTTTATGTTAAATGTTAATAAATTTATGTTGAAATATATATATATTCTGTTATATTTGAAACAATTATGGTAAAATTTATCAATGTTATATTTGAAACAATTTTGATAAAATTTAACACATGATATCAGGGCCAACAAAAGTTTGCAAAGCATACTTGCATATGCAAATGCATATTACAGTTTAACCGGCATGTTTTGGGGATTTATGCATATAAAAACATATTTTGGCGTTTTCAGGTTTTATTATTAGTATTTTTATACTTTCCTACCCAGCAAAAAATTTTCTGCAATTTGGAAGCAGTAGATATATTGCTTCCATACCGGATGCACTACTTTTATGCGCTGCCTTTTAACGCAGAACATTGCGCATTTTTTCCTTAACTAAGTAAAGGAGATAAATGAATACTCACTTATCTGATAGCTGAAATGTACGCAGATATTTAAGGCAGTAATGAAAAGCTTTCTATCAACAATGAATCAGAAACGATATTTGAATGCAGTAATTAGTGCTGATTTTGGTGCATTCACGTAAGCGAGCTGTGTTCTACTGCAATCCATCTCGCTTACTAAGTTGCAACGATGTATATCAGCATTGTTTTTGTTTTTTTCAACGATCTTTACCGATATTACACGTCTAGAAAGTATTATTTACGACGAAGAGTTGCGTAATACAAAAACCCAATAAGTTTGTTCTTAGTCATAATACTGAGCGGGTGTATCCACGCAAGTTTGTTATATTAAGAAATAACTGTTAATTAATTAACTGTTTATTAATTTATTAACTGTTTATTAGTTTTTTTAAGTTAATTGCTAGATACTTGAGATTGCTTCCATGTTTTACTAACCTAATATCATGTAAGCTTTCTTATCATTAGCAGACTTTTTTTACAATATTCATTTAGGTATAATTGACGTGTGTGCTCCTTGCTGAATAAGCACTATTTGCGCTGTAAATACGAAAGCACTTTTATAAATACATGATTTCATTACATTTCAGTTGCAATTATTTCACACCAGTCAAGTTGCTATTATCAAAGCGCAGTTTTGGATACATAAATCATGCGCATTTAAGTGGGACATTTCTTTACAAAATCATTAATGAATACAGCGCTATGGTAAGCGCTAACCCCTTCGGCCTTCCTTTACTTAATTGCAGAATAGTAAGCAGTTTTTTTGCTGGGTATATATTTTTCACAGTATAGGCAACACCCGTTTATTTCTTCAAGATGAGAAGATAATCTCTATAATACAAAATATGCAGAAGTGTTAGTCAAAATACCTCATGTCATTTTTTTCAGTAGAGGAATTAATAAATAATCTGAATCTTATAAATTAAATGCAAACAATAACCATTTAATTTTCACTATAGGTGATTAAATTTTATTAAAAATCGAATCAAAATTAATTGCGAATTTTTTCGAAGTTTTAAAGGCATTTTTCAATATTTTTCGATATCATATTTGTAAAATAAATTTCAGCCGTCCATTTTGAAGGTAATGTATTGGTATGTGAAAAATTAATCTGTTTTATATAACACATATACATATATATATTTTTACATTCCTTTATCTTCTCCCCGTTGAACGTACATGCTACTTCTTTTATTTACTTTTGTGATCCCTTGTGATTGTCTTCAATGTGAATGTGGATATATGTATTTCTTTATCTGCAAAAAAAAAGTTTCAGTCACGTTTCTACTTCATATCCTTGTTTGTATTAAAAAAGCGTGTTTGTATTTGTACGTGTTCCAATAGCAGATACATATTAGAGTAGAGATTACTGTTCTATTGTACGTTTGGGGGTAGTGTTGACCCCACCACCCCGAAACCGGTGTATGGATATGTTTAAATTAATAAATTGTTGATCCATTTCACTTAGATAGTGTTTGCTAGTATATACTTTAAGTTTTTAATAACTTTTAGTATTGAGATATTGTAAAAAAAACTTAGGACAACGCCCTAAAGATTCCCACTTTATTGTTTTGTTCAACCAAACTGGACATCTTACACATAGAACTCATGTGAATTTCAATATCATTATACAAATACACAGAGCCGACAGATCAAGCAGTCCATCAATAGAGGTAATCGCATCTAATGCATATCTGGATATTAAGCGATCAACTACTGACTATTCGAGCGATATGTGAAAATCTATTCATGAATATTCCATATCATTTATAAAACCACAGTAGAACAGAAATTAATACTAGACAATTATAAAAAATATTAAAATTCAAATAAAGTACATACTGGCATTGACAGTTGACATCGGCATTAGTGTAAGAAAATCAATTTGAGATCTATGTCATTGCAATTTCATTTAAAACAATGAATCTTAACACACGCGCAGGAGTTTACATCTGCAATATGTAACGGGGACTCTTAGATGGTTGTGATTAGTCATTCATTACCAGCCGCCAAAAGTCAATTACAATGTTATACCAACATGACTTAATTGCTTATATTTTCGTATCTTTTCATTTGATCTATTCACCATTTTATTCACTAAGTACATCTAGCTACCATGATTTCCCCTCTCCGCGTGCTTATGTAAATTTCAAATTCCAACCTTTTTGTTTTGTCGTGATTTGATTTAAATTTATCAAACTATTTTCACACGCCATTGATTTTATGACTAAGTGCTCTAAATTCATATATAATTTCTTTCTTTCACTGCGTTGTACTGTACTTCTGAGGCTAAACTGCACGATTCCATTTAATTCAAAATACACACACATTACTAAATCATATAAGAGAGCATTCGAAGAGGCACAGTAAAAAAAGTGGGAATAATTGTAATAAAAAAGTAAAATATTCATTAAAAGTGTATTAAAAGCACTAATGCTGCCGCCTTCATGTCATTTAATCGAGATTAGATTTGAATATTTTCCATTTGGTATTTTATGATTTAAACGTGCACACGTTTATGCCTTTAATGGTGGGGCAAAGAAGGGATTTACATTTCTTTGTAACATGAGTCTACTGTGTGACATACGTATGAACATGAAATGAAAGTAATGTAAATATCTTACAATAAAATAATGTTTATGCTATAATTAACTATTAACTATGGTATGCCATTACCCTGGGGGGGAATAAATTATATAATTTTATACAAGATCAGGGTATATATAAGTAGCCTATAAAGCATATTAATGTATGTTTACAGAATGTGAAACATTTTTCCAAGTCCGTACCTGATAATACTAATATTACTTCAGTGACCCATTGCAACTTACAAACGTGGTTCAAAAAATTTGAGGCCTGAAGTATTAAAGAATTCCACACGATGCGGTCTTCTGCGTGCGTTCTCCAGTTAGTCCTACCAGATGGTGCCACGTCGCCTACCCTTGATCCTTCCTACGAAGTTAGGGTATCCTGCTCTGCGTCGTCCTTCAGGTTTGCCTTCAAATTTCTTTTTCGCTGAAGTATTTTCGTCCATCCTTGCAACATGTCCCAGCCATCGAAGTCGTTGAATTCTGAGTCTTTTAGCTACGTCGATGTCGTGGTAAAGCTCATACAGCTCATGGTTCATCCGATGGCGAAACTCGCCGTCGACACAGATAAGTCCATGTATATTTCGGAGCACTTTTCTCTCGAATACTCCCAGGTGTTGTATGTCCGTTGTCGTAAGCAACCACGATTCGGCGGTATACAACAGATAATATATATATTAGGTAAAATAACACCTAGTACAGCTGTTTCTTAGTATCCCGAGATAAGATGGTGTTACTAAAGTGCTGCTGAAATCGCTTGATTTCTTGGCTAACAATATTTTTCTTGTTAAAGGAAGATACGAGGTAGGTAAACTCGTCTACTACCTCAAAACAATAATTTTCAACGTTGACGGTGCGTCCCCATCGTAAAGACTCTTTGTTCGTCGAAATCATTATTTTTGTTTTGTCCTCGTTGACCGCTAAACCCATTTTTGCTGACTCCTTTTCTAGTGATGAGAAAACTGCAGTAACATCCCGCAGATTTCGGCATATGATGTCTATATCATCGGCTAGTGGCATGTGGCTATTGTGAAATATGGTGCCAGACATGTGTACAACAGCCTTTCTCATCACATTCTCCATAACTATATTAAATAGTGTACAGGACAAGCTATCGCCCTGCCTTAGGACTCTTACCGTGTTCAATGATTCAGAGTGATCCTTACCAATCTTAATAGAGGATTTGGTGTTTTCCAAGGTACCTCTGCAAAGTGGAATCAGTTTTGCTGGAATGCTAAACTTTGACATGGTATCATGTAGCCTATTCCTTATCGTAGAGTCGAAGGCAGCTTTGTAGTCGACAAAGTGGTGGTAGGTGCCTATCTGCTATTCATGAGTTTTTTTTCTAGGATTTGTCGTAAAGTGAATATTTGATCCGTCGTAGATTTACCAGGTCTAAAGCCGCACTGATAAGGTACAATTAGTTTTTTTTTTATGAATGAATGGAACTGGTAACAGGCTAATTCCACGACAGTTCTTCCACTCACTACGATCTCCACGTCAGACAACGGGTTTAGGCTGGTTAGCTTCGCAGCGGGAAGGAACATGGTAGTGAGTGAAACCAGATTCCAGCACAAAGATATCCACAAGGCAACTTGGCTATCCCCCGATCAAAACACTAAAAATCAAATTGTTCATGTGGTAATTGATGGCAGGCATGCATTTAGTGTCATGGACGTGCGTGTGGTCTGTGGTGCTAATATTGGCTCGAATATTTACCTGGTTGCAGCCAAGGTGCGCACAAGATGGAGCAGAGCGAAAAACGTACGTAACCAAACACAAAGAAAGCTAGACATCGCGAAGCTGCAAACCCCAGAGATAGCTACTGCCTACTCCAACCAGCTCTTCCAACTTTTACGACATAACGCCTATACTTCTGATGTTCCCGATACACAGCGGCAGCATATTGCGCATTCCATGGCAACCGCCGCAACAACCGTGATAGGATATGAAAAGCGGCGCTCAGACGAATCCTGGTACGATGAAGAATGTCACATAGCGTTCTGTATATGGGACATAACAAACTGAGACTCCAATACCCGGGCATGCTCTCATCCAGCCAATTATTCTCCGTGAACTGAAGCATGCTCCTAATCAGGTTCTCTCCACCTGCCTTAAACATTTCAGCCGGTAAACCATCGGGTCCATCTGCTTTGTTATTTCGCGTATCTCACTCTGGCTCGGAGGTGGATATAGCTGGCCATCGCTGTCATTGCAGGAGGGCAACCCTGTTCCACGCAATCTCGCCTTAAATCTATGGTAGAATTTTCGGGCTTCCCCTCTACTTCGGAGCAACTCTGTGCACTCATCCTGTCTCTTCTTTAGATTCTTCTTTTTCCATCTAAAGAGACGAGTTACCTCCAGTCTCCCTGTGCCATCCACGACCAGCTCTCGTTGCCATTGGCTGCAGTTTCGCAATGTATGCAGCATCCGTCTTTTTTTGTGGCATTGCGACATTCATCATCGTAATAGGCATTTTCTTGAGCACCATTCCGAAGCAGTCAAATTAGGTGGTTGGAACCCTCGTACGTGCAGAACACTCGATGCGTGCCTTTTATCGAACACAACGTGATCTATTAATTTACCTGTCTATTGATCTGGAGATACCATGTTGCCTTATGACTTTTTTATGGTCAAATCTAGTGGTGCTAACTACCATATTTATTTCCGCAGAGACAACAATCAGTCTGATGCCATTGTTTAACGTTTCGGTGTGCAGATTGAATTTTCAGATGGTAGGCTCAAATGCGGTCTCCCTGCCTATTTTAGCATTAAAATCGCCTAGTACAATTTTGATGTCATGGCTGTCATATACATTTTCTAGGCTCTCGTAGAACTCGTCTTTGTCCTCATCGCTTTTCTCTTTTGTCGGAGCATGGGCACATATAAATTTTATGTGGAAAAACGTTGTTTTGAACCTTATGATGGCTATACGTTTACACACCCGGTGCAACGGGTTGAACCTTGAGACTAGGTGTCGCGGTCTTTTAAACTTAATTTCCCTTTGCACCCCATGAATGAGGTATGGGATAGCTTCTCGCGTTGTTGTGAATTAACACGCTTTCTATTTTTAGATTCACAACTAACGGCACCTACTTGTTTATCGACGAATGCGAACGTCACTGTTTGAGAAGCTCTTACTAGACAGGAAGATTGAATCGACGATTAATACTGCGAAGTTGCTGTCAACAACATTCGAGGGGAGCTGACGGTCTTTTGCCACCCATAAATTCACATCCAAACTCGTGCTTGTCCGCATGGCCACTACGTCTTCATGCGCGAGCACCCGTGTCCCGTCCGCCGGATTTCTTGTAAAGCAGTTATGTCAGCCTTGTATTCTTCGAGGACATCCGCCAGTTGGATGGAGGCACCTGGTCTATACAGTGTTCTAACATCATCCTCAAATCATGGTCCTTACTTCGTTTGCGGTGGTCGTTCACATTTTGGGGGGTCCGTTTTATTTTCTTCTTACTTCTTTTCATTGCAATAGTTCAAACGCCAGTGGCAGGTTTCAAGCCAATGGCACCACGTCGCAGATATCTCCTCCTGGCAGAATTTTATAACAGCCGCCCATTCTGTGTCAAACGCTGACCAGGGTACCGCTCACTCTGAGCCGACGGGCGTACTGACATTTCGCCCAAAACCGAATATGACATATCGCCCAAAACATATACAATGTTAGTTGTTGTTGCCCAAGAAATTGGGGTTTTGGGCTGTATGACATGCAATTTGGGCAATATGACATTTCCCAAGCCGGTAGCGACGCGTGACACATACCCCAAAAATATTAAACAAAATGTCACAATGCCCAAAATTACCACATTAAAATAGATGGTGGAGGTGGGCAGACGCCCCTCCCCACCCCCCCTGCATAATTACAGAAAGAGAGTAGCAAGACTGACTGCGACGTATGCAGCGGGGCGTGCCGTCGTCATTAGTCTGACATTTCGCCCAAAAAATTTGTGTTGGGTCTTATGTCATTGCATTTGGGCGATATGTCATTTTGTAGGTAGGTTTTTGGTCGAAATGACATGTTTTGGGCGATATGTCATTTTCGTTTTTGGGCAAAATGACATTGGTCGAAATAACGGTACGCCGAGCCGACGTGCCTGGGTTTTAGGTTTCACCCCTCACAGTTAGTCGTGCTCTGACGGGTGTCAAAAGCACGTTTCCAGGCGTCACCATGTGGAGGTACTCCGTCCGCAGTAGTACCACGAATACGGAGCTATGTGAGTAGACTTGAAGGGCAATTGGCAAGGATCACTCTGGGTTTGCTAAGTTAAACCGATCAAAAACATGACCTTGCATCACACTCCCGAATTGAAAACAATTTGCAGAAATTTTATCTAGTAGTTTTTTATTATTATTATTTATGGTGCTATCATGTATGTTGCCCATATTTTGTTCATAATTTTCTTTGTTGGTAATAATACCTTTGTTACGGCGGGGAAGAATAATAGTTATCCAAACGTAGGAAGAAATAAAAACACAAGTAAATTATGAGTTTTTGAATTATATCGGGTTTTATTTTGTGGGTATTACCTTCAGGTGGTTTGCTGGTAATAATCGTATTAGTATCTCATAGTTTGACGTTTCTTTTATTTTCAATATTCGTTACAATCAGTGATGTTAAAATAGGAACAATTTAAACTTATTATCTATTAGGGTGCCCAGCTAGACATCCCGCCCCCCTTGCAGGAGTGCAATACAAACAGGTGGAAACTAGCCTGGACATCGTTGCATGCGAGGTAAAAACACAGCTTGAAAATCGATTTTTCTTCAGGTTGCATCCAGTGGCTGTTGGTATTATCTCATCGCATATTGTGGTCACATGAAACATGAAATGAAAATAAAATAATGAAATTTTATGTGTGATATACAGGGGTGTCAGGGGGTGACACTCGAACATCAGTACCAAACTGACTCAAGGACGCAGGATGGTCGCATGTGCTTACCAAAAGCTAACGGGGCACGAATTAAAACTTCGTGTTAGGGGGGCTAAAAGTAACCCTGCGGGGATCGAATTTTCCACGATCAAGCGTACCATCCGATCAGAGTCTAGGGGTTTTCAATAGCAGTTTCATAACGGGGTGGAATATATTTAAAAGCGTACCTTCAAATAACTCCACACAAACCCCTAAAAGTTTGGCACTGGAAATCGACTTAGATTAATGGCAAAGGTCTAGTGGGGCTGACAATGTTTGTCAACGGAACGGGGGGCCAAGGCCCTTAAACCTGTGGAACGGACCTCGCTATACGTTCCACTGGTCGGTTGTGTTTAAAGGGGGGTAGAGCAAAATCTCTAACGGTAGCTTTTAGGTCGCCAGTGTTCTTGAATTTTCTGGGCCGGACAGAATACCCTGCGTTAGACATATTGGGACACGAGACTTTCTTCTGCATCAACTGGCGACCATGGGCAGAAAAGTGCTTCTGGACTTGTAATTGAGAGACCTTACCAGTTACAATCCAGCCAAACACAGATTTCTGAGCGATAAGCTTTCCCTCAGCATCCTTCTGAACGCCAGAGAGCATTATTTTGGAATAATTATCGGCACCCAAGAGCAATTCGGGTTCCGAAAGACTCAAGTTAGCTTTTTTAATCTCAGCCAATTTCCACTGATTTATTCGAGGCGGAATGCAAGAGGGCAATCGGTGGGATATATTATCGACCAGGTACGCCTTTGTGGTCAGGCTAAAATTAGTATCTGTATCAGAACGAAGTGTAATGATACATATCTCATTTGACTTCGAGGCAACTGAGTCATTTAAGCCAACAATTTTGGCAGTCGGGGCGGAAAAGACTGGAAGAGCCAATCTTCTCTGAAGTTTTCGGGTAATGAAAGTCGCTTGAGAGGCGGGGTCTACAAGAGCGCTCGAACAACTTTTTAAGTCATTGTTGTGGATTTGTACGATTGCGGTTCCTAAAAGAACCCTTGATTCAGACGGGGACGCCACTGGCGTCGTAAACGTGATATATTTATACATTTTTAATAATGACATGTTTTAACTTTTGAAAATTGTGAAGAAAGTCTATTTTGCAATGCGGGCAAAATAATTCGCACACTGTTATTGTACGTTGCCTGATATTCAAGATATATTGTACCAAGTATTGTCAATAATGAATATTTCTATGTTTTACTAAAAAAATCTAATTTTTGTCTTTTTTCATGGTAAAGGGCTAACCCATTTCGACCAGACCGAACATGAAACATCAGCATTGCTTTCGGCAAACTTTATTATCACTTAAATTGCAATTAGTATGCAAGAAAGCGCTATTCCTTTATTATTACCATTATATGTAGTTCATTACCTATACAAGTGCAACGAGGTATCATTTATAAATATAATCGTATTCATTAATGTATAGCAAACAAAACGATTGGCCTCATTTATTTGTTAAATGATATTTAACTCTATGGAATATTTGTTAATTGCGTAATTGGTATAGAGATAAATTACTTGAAAAGAAAATTTGAAAAAAATATTTATACTTATTTAACTATTAGATATTATATTGTATTCTATTGATATTCTGTAATTCTGTTATATAGTAGAGTAATTGTTGTTTCTAACTGTTAGAGCAAATATTTTCTTCTGTAAACGGTATTTTTGTTTTCAAGCCGCGAAGGGTTAGGTTACGTATTTGCAAATACTTTTTTTTAAGTTTTAGATGAGTGTGTCTGTCTAGTGATATAAGGTTTTTAAATCTGGTCAGAAATCGGAAATGGAGTGTAAATTGTCTTAAAGTACCTGTTGTGAGATTGGTGAAGAGAGTATGTGTCATTGAACTGAACCTAACAAGGCACGATTTGTCCTGCAAAGTTGTTCACCGATCTTGCGCATCTTAGAACTCTACCTTGCTTTAGAGTATATAAGTTTGCTAACAAATTTAAGCTCGATGGTTCTGAAACTACGGCATTGCTCTCGAGAACAGACAGACAGATGGACATCCTTAAAGCGTCGAATTTTGTGTCGATCTGGAAAATAAGGCCATATGGCATTACGTTTCGTCACGCAGGATCAGGAGAAACTTTGAATTTCCCAAGATAAACGTATACCAGAGGAGTATGGATTCTGATCACAATTGTTGTCTAAATATTTTAAACCTCAAGAAATTGCAGACAACATTTATAACGACTCCTTTAACCAGTCGGCAAGTCCTTTTGCTATGCACATTACACATGCCTACCCAATAACGTCTTGCTACAAATAACATAGTCTTCCATTCATATCCTTCCATCACCTTGACACATCTCTACATTTTGTTATGCTTGCGCACCGTTACGAATTGTTCAATTAGCGGTGGCTTAAATATAATTGGCTTAAATGAAGATTTAATAACTCATAAGTAGGCGTAACTTTTGACACTCATAAAATCAATGTTTACGATGTCTCTGAAAGCACTTAAAAACCTCTAGTTACATACAAGGGATCTTCTTTCACATTGAATTACAGCAAAAATCCAGAAGACTGAAGTCGAAATAATGTTTACCATCAGCGTTGGCCAAGATATGCGAAGAAACAAAGCCATCCAACCAACTACTTACTTTTGTGAAAAGTGTTAAGAATTTTAGCAGCAATAAGGCAAATTATGTCTCAGATGGTGGTGGTGGTGTTGATGGTAGCGGCATTGGCAGGAAAGTAATGAATCACTGAAGTTTTTAGCCTAAAGGTGTTTCATGACAAGAGAATGTGAAGTGATGTAAACTTTATGTAGTTTGCATACTGCGCAGCCAAATGAATGCCAAGTTATAAATGTAAGTTTGTACGATTGTAACGGCTGCTCTGTAGGTAATTAAACAACTGGAATACTTATATGTGTTATTGCGTTTTTAAGCCTTTTCAAGGTAGAATAACATTGCATATGTTGTCTTTATTTTAACACTTTAGCTGACAGTGGTAATGTTCGTGTAGTCATATCATTTACAAATTGCTCAGTGTGATGTGGGGATTTTAGGAAATTTGTAACTAACTGTTTTTTTGTAATCGGAGCAAAGATTTGTTATGAATTTTGTGACTAATTTTAAAAAAGTTGTACAAAGGTATCGGTTGACCATGAAAATTTTAACAATACTGAGCTAACAACTTGAAAAATGTGCAATCCTGCAAAGTATCTACCAAATGTACAAGCAAGTACTCCTTTTACAACATGTAGTAGCCAGGAATATAAAATCGATTTTTTTAAGGCTAATTTAGTTTTATTGACAGACTAGCTGGCCCGTCGTATGTTACTACAACCATACAACATTAAAGCAGGATGATGAGCGTCGGCAGTGGAATGTGATCCGTATTCGTGGTACCACTGCGGACGGAGTACCTCCACGTGGTGACGCCTGGAAACGTGCCTTTGACACCCGCCAGAGCACGGTTAATTGTGAGGAGCGAAACCTAAAACCCAGGCATGTCGGCTCAGAGTCAGCGGTAACCTGGCAGCGTCTGAACCAGAATGGGCGGCTGCAATAAAATCCTAGCAGAAGGAGAAAACTGTGACGTGGTGCGCTGGGCTTGGAACCCGCCACCGACTTTTGAACTATTGCAATGAAAAGAAGTAAGAAAATAATAAAATGGACCCCCCAAAATGTTGACGACCACCGCAAACGAATTTAGGACCATGATTTAAGCATATGCACCTGGAATGTTACAACACTGCATAGACCAGGTACCCCCAAACAACTGGCGGACGTCCTCGAAGAATACAATGCTGACATAAACGCTTTACAGGAAATCCGATGGACATTCCAGGTGCATATCCTTAAATCATGGTCCTTATATCGTTTGCGGGGGTCGTCAACATTTTATAAAAAATTTTGTTTAAGGAGAGTGGCTTATTAGGCCAACGCTCCCGATTCTAGTTTCTTGGGGCTGCCAAAGCCACTAGGAGAGCCAGTGTTGAGCTTCAGTAACTTCTATTACCTACTTCCTAAGACGCATCGGTGGTAGCATGCCGATTAGGTTACTCAACGTTTCGCCTTCTAACTCTAGCTAACTTCTAAGCGGTTGCTTTAAAGTCATTGCCCGGGGAATACTTGGTCTAAGAAGTAGTTAGCTGCTTGGACAGTGCCACAAAGGAATCGCTTCTGGTCACTCCCAAGTGAGTGACAATCAGTAACTTTCAACCTCTGGGCAAAGTCCCATTCCCCAATTCGAAACCTAGTCTCACGATTAACCCGGTGTGTGAAAAAATAGCCTCCATAAGAGTCAAAACAAAGTTTTTCCACATAACATTCATAAGTGGCCATGCTCCGACAGAAGAAAAAAGCGATGAGAACAAAGACGAGTTCTATAAGATCCTAGAAACGTATATGACCGTAGTCCAAGCCATGACATCAAAATTGTAATAGATGATTTAAATACAAAAATAGGCAGGGAGACCGCATTTGAGCCTACCATCGGAAAATTCAGTCTGCACACCGAAACGTCGAACAATGGCATCAGACTGATTGATTTCTTGGCGGCAAGAAATATGGTAGTTAGCAGCACTATATTTGATCACAAAAATATTCAAAAGGCAACATGGTTATCTCCAGATCAATTTATGGTGAATCAGATAGATCACGAGGATCAGGGTTGCGAACATTGACTCCGATCACTACCTTACCGCAGTTAAGGTACGTATAAGGCTAAGCATGGCGAAAAACGTACTTTACCAGGCACAACGAAAGCTAAACATCGGTAAACCGCGGACTACATAGGTAACGGACGCCTACACCAACCACCTTACTCAACTGCTACGGAATGCTCCATCCCCTGATAATATTACTTCGCATTGGCAATATATAGCCGACTATACGAACTCTCAACGAACTGCGAGAAGCGTACTTGGGTACTCAAAGCCGTCTCTAAAAGATACCTGGTACGACGATGAATGTCGCAATGCCACGAAAGAGACGGATGCTGCATACAGAGCGAAACTGCAGCCAATGGCAATGCGAACTGTTCGTGAATGGCACAAGGAGAAAAGACGAGAGACAACTCGCATTTTAAGACGGCAAAAGAATGAGGTGAAGAGGAGACAGGATGAGTGCACAGAATTTCTCAGAAGTAGAGAGGAAGCCCGAAAATTCTATCAAAGAGTTAAGGCGAGAATGCGTGGAACAGGGTAGTGACGGACCCGGATAACGTTCTGAAAATATGGAGAGAACATTTCTGAAATCTGCTGGATATCGACACCACACAAAAGACCCAGCTCCAATCCATGACGATGGTATTAACTGTCATCCTCCGAGCCAGAGCGAAATACGCCTTAAAAATAAAAATAGCAGCTGAAGCCGATTGTCTCCCGGTTGAATTGTTAGAGGCAGGTGAAGAGGAGGTGATTAGGAGCATGCATCACCTCATGTAGAATATCTGGCTGGAGGAAAGCATGCCCGGGGATTGGAGTCTGAGTTTGTTATGTCCCATATATAAGTAAGGAGATCGTAGTGAGTGTAAGAACTACCGTGGAGTAAGCCTATTACCTATTGTGTACAAGGTCCTTTCGAGCATAGAGTATGAACGTCTTAAGCCAATTGTAAAAAAAACTAATTGGAACTTATCAGTGCGGTTTTAGACCTGGTAAACCTGGTGGACCTAGAGTTTGGTATTCCAGCAAAACTAATTCGAATTTGCAGTTATACCTTGGAAAACACCAAATACTCTATTAAGATTGGTAAGGATCACTATGAGCCATTCAACACGGACAGAGATCTCATGCAGGGTGATAGCTTGTCCTGTACACTATTTAATATAGTTATGCAGAAGGTGATGAGAAAAGCTGGTGTCAACATATTCCCCAAGAGCCACATACCACTAGCCTATGCTGATGATATAGACATCATTGGCCAAAATCTGCGGGATGGTACTGCAGTATTCTCATCTGTAGAAAAGGAGTCAGCAAAAATGGGTAAAGCGGTCAACGAGGACAAAACTAAAATAATGATTTCGACAAACAAAGAGTCCTCTCGATGGGGACGCACCGTGAACTTTGACAATTACTGTTTTAAGGTAGTAGATGAATTTACCTACCTCGGTTCTTCCATCAATAAAAAAAGAATCGTGTCAGCCAAGAAATCAAGCGGAGAATAGTGCTCGCAAATAGATGTTTGTACGGATACTCAAGATACTAAGTAAATGCTGTACCAGGTTCTATTTTTACCCGTTCTGTTGTATGCCTCCGAATAGTGGGTGCTTACGGACATCCAAAACTGGGAGTATTTGAGAGAAAAGTACTCCGAAAAATATATGGACGTATCTGTGTCGACGGCGAGTTTCGCCATCGGATGAACCACGAGCTGTATAAGCTTTCTCACGCCATCGACGTAGATTAAAGAGTCAGAATCCAGCGAATTCTATGACTGGGACATGTTGCCGGAATGGATGTAAATGCTCCAGCGAGAAAGGTGCTTGAAGGCGAAGCTGAAGGACGACGCAGAGCAGGGAGACCCAAACATCGTTGGAAGGACCAAGTGGTAGGCGACGTGCCGCCATCTGGTAGAACTAACTGGAGAATGCACGCAGAAGACCGATGCGTGTGAAATTCTTTTATACCTGAGGTTTCTTACTTATGAACCACGTGCATAAGTTGTAATGGGTCACTTAAGTAAGTAAGTAACATGCAAGGATGTTAATGTAGCGCTTGTGCTTATGAATTTAAACAATAAGCTAGTAAACAATTGAAAATAAATAAAATAAAGTAATGTAGCGCTTGTAAGCTAGCAAACAATTGAAAATAAATAAAGTAAGGTACCCCACTCATTTTGTTAGCCAATTTTAAAGATTTTGAGAAATATTTATCAAAATCGCTTCCTTATTTAATGAGTTCCCCCGTGACAAACTTATTAAAAAAAAACAATTTTATAAATAAAAATAGATTCAACCAGTAAATTTCGAAAATAAATACAGGAGAACAAAGCGCTTCGCCCATAGAAAAACCAAATAAAAAAAAAAAAAACTGTGACGATTTATATACGTCGCAAACAACTGCGAGATTTTATGTTTAAAGCGAAATTGAATAAATGCCAAATAGTTGTTTAATAAAAATATCAAAAATTCGTTTAAACATATTATAAAAGGAAATTAATGAAAACTAATATTAAATAATGAATTTCATGCCAAGTTTTGCTATTTAAATTATAAAAAAAAACATGATAACATTAATCACATACAAAATCACTGTGCTACTCATCATCGCATCATATTCGTTAAATGAAGAAGTTCAACTTTATATTGGTGTACTTAAAACGATTTGTTTCGATTACGGAAACTTAATGATTTGGAACAAATTGTATCCGCGCGAGTCAGTACAGACTGAATAATAAAGCCTCCAAGTGTCAAGAATTACCACAAACGAGTTAAGGGGCTCTGTAATCTAAGAGAATCTGTAATATACCCCAGTTAGTCATAGTTATAAAAATTCTTAAAGTTGCATATTTTAATGTTCATTTTGTTTCTTTCAACAACTATAAAATATGATTTAAAATGAAAAATCTTCACACTGCCAAAGAATACAAATATGAAGTGCAAAACTTTGCCAATATATGAAAATTTTCATTATAACTTCACATTACCGCAACAGACATGATTCAGGTCATAACAGCGCGAATCCATGCATCCATCCACTGCAACGTCCAAGACCCAGAAAGCCATGAAATGCGTTATTACTGTTTTGTTGTCTGCGCTGGTGAGCAACAAGCGAACATAACGAGCACTTATAATATTTCTTCCAGAGTAGACCAAACCGCAATGTCGTCGTCGTCGTCGTCTGATGGACGTACACAACACAGAGAGACTTGTTTTCTCTAGAATATTTTCACTTTATTGTTGCAACTCTGCTGCTAAGAATTTATTAAATATTCTAAACATGGTTTATGAAAAATTTGCATTTATATTTTATAAACAGCAAACTAACCAGGCGGGTGTCCCAACGGGTGGCGGGAGACTAAGCTAAACAAACGTTATTGGATGAAAATTATTTGTTTTCTATATTTTCTTTGAGGCTCCGTATGTTGTCAGTGGGTGCGTTTTATCGGTCACTGGGTACGATAATTTGTACGAGTACAATAGTAACTGATCGCGCGGCAATGCGGTGTTTATGCATAATATTCGTTACAACGAAAAGTGTGTTCATTACGTTTATTGCTAGACAGTTTGTGACAGTTTTCATGGAAAAAGATTTATTTGATGTCAAAGAAATTGTACAACATTGCAAATATTCATAATAAGTCAGTTAACAGAATGCGTTTATATAATTACGTTGCCGGGGGGAGGGAGAGGGGGTGGCAGTTAATAAAGAAATCAAAATACCCACCCATATACAAATACCTCTCACACTGAGTGTATAAGTGAAAAAAATCTATAAATCAAAGTATAGAAAATCCAAAGTATAAAATGAAACTAGTATTTAAGAATAACGAAAACAAAAAATTCGTGCAAAATTGTCAGTTTTATGGTCATAAAATTGTGTGCTATATAGAACAGGGAGGACATTTTTGAAATTGGTAAAACAAAATCAATTTGTTAATTATCGTATGAATCAGAATGGGATGGATAATTTCAAGTCCAAAAATATAAGAAATATCTTTTCTGTTAATATTATGACACAACAAATCAAGAAGATTTTAGATTGTTGGGCCTCGACTTGCTCTTGAAGTTTTAGGTCGACCATATCGTAGTTGATTCATTGTTGAAAATGTCTCCTCGAAATTATAATCAATGGGTATTTATATATATGCCGCTTGTTGGGTGACTTGTCTTAATCTTCACGCGGATTACACCGTTTTTTGGGCATTACGGCAAAAAAGTAGGTCAGCAGAAAGAGGATAAAAAAACCCCATTACTCTTAACCCCATGAATGAGATTTGAGATGGCTTCTTGCATTGTTATGAATTAAGACGGTTTCCATTTTTGAACTCACAACGATTACCACCTACTTGATTATAGACGAATATGAACATCAGCTGTTTGAAAAGCTTTTACTAGACATGCCGGTTAAATCGACACTATGCTGTGAACTTGTTGTCGACAAAATCTAGGAGACCGCCGCTGAAAGAAAATTTTGATGGCACTGATCGACAAGGGCTTTTCTCTTTTGTTGCATTATGTGTTTTTGACATGGGAAATCAAATATGAATTCAGAATAGCATAATTTTTTGGTAATTTGAAAATAAGTTTTGTTTTCCATTAATAACACTATGTGCTTGTCAGTCAGGGAATGAGGACTTTTCTAATTTGAGCCTTTCTGATTGTTATTCATTTGTTAATATCCAGAAGCTCTCTTTCGAGGTTCCCAAGCATCTCACATCCGGTCAGTGATAGCAAATGTGAGAAGGCTAAATATTGAGTAACCTAATCGGCTTGCGACCACCAATGCGTCTTATGAAGTAGGTTACAGAAGTTACTGAAGCTCAACACAAAGGCTCTCCTAGTGGCTTTGGCAGCCCCAAGAAATTGGGTTCGGTCACGGTGGCCTAATAAGCCACTCTAGTTGAACAAAATTATTATTATGAAAACACGAAGAAAAGAAAACGAAGAACACCCCCCAAATGTTGACAACCCCCGCAAACGTTATAAGGACCATGACTTACGGATATGAACCTGAAATGTCCGAACTCTATACAGAAATGGTGCCTCTATCCAACTGGCGGATGTCCTTCAAAAATACAAGGCTGATATCACCGCCATACAGGAAACAAGACGGACGGCACACGACGAAAGAATTGTGACATCTTTAACAGCTGCCATGCTGAAAGACACGAATTTGGATGTGGTTTCATAGTCGGCAAGAGACTTCGACACCTGGTCTAGCGGTTTAACCCTCTAAGTGACCGAATAGCCACTATTCGCATCCAGGCGAAATATTTTTACATTACGCTGATTTGTGTACACGCCCCGATGGAAGATAAAGACGATGATATTTAATATGCATTCTATAAGCGTCTGGAGGAAATATATGACCGCTGCCCTGGATTTAGGATTTAGACTGGTTAGTATCGCGTTGGCAAGAGTGGAAACAGATTCCCACATAAGGATATCCACAAGGCAACCTGGATATCTCCCGATAAAAATACAAGAAATCAGATGGATCACTTGGTAATTGACGAAAGGGATGTCTCAAGCAATATGGACGTACGTGTGATGCGCCGTGCAAATATTGGCTCGAAACACCACCTAGTTCCAGCCAAAATACGCACACGATTAATCATTGCTTAAATCACTGGTATCCAAACGCAAAGAATGCTAGACATCACAAACCTGCATACCACCGAAGTAGCCAATGCTTACTCCAACCAACTCTCTTAATTAGTCCAAACAAACTCCCATAGTACTGATGTTCCCGACACACAGTGGCAGGATATTGCGAATTCTAATACCACTGCCGCAACGACCGTACTGGGTTACGAAAAACAAGGCTCAGACGAGTCCTGTCGCGAAATGTCTAAGGAAATATATGCTGCATACAAGGCAAAACTGCAGTTAATAGTGAAGCGTGAGGTGACGGAGCGTTATAATGAGAAGAAGAGTGAGATGAAACGCCTGTTCAGGCGGAAAAAGCGTCTGTGGAAGATATCGAAACTACAGGGATAGATGGAAGGCCCGAAAGTTCTACCAAAAGGTTAAAAGTAAATGTTTTGGAATAGGGATCCCCATCTGTAAGAACAGAGACGAAAATCTGATCACGGACACTCAGAGTTTGCTGCAAATGTAGAGGGAATACTTTCGATCTCTACTCATTCCCGACTGCGGAATAAGTAACCAAATCACAGCAATCATAGACGACGAAGTAGATTGTCCACCACCAAGCCAAAACACACGGCAATCGCAGACTTAAAAATAATAAAGCTGCAGGAGGTAATGGACTACCGGTAGAGCTTTTTAAAGGCGGCGGCGATGTGCTTGCAACGTGCATGCACCAGCTCATAAACACGATTTGGCTCAAGGAATGAACGACCGATGATTGGAATCCGAGTGTTATATGTCCTGTGCTTAAGAAAGGCGATCCAAGTGTGATCGCGGGATTAGCCTTTTACCCATCGCATACAAGGTTTTGTCTAGCATGTTATTTGAAAGACTAAAGCACATTCTGGCGACCCTGATTTTACCTTATCAGTGTTGCTTTAGACCTGGAAAATCTACGACCGACCACATATTCACACTACGACAAACCCTGGAGGAGACTTAAAAAGTGCAGATCGACACCTATCATCTGTTCATCGACTACAAAGCTGCATTCGACAGTCCGATACGACAGAAATTATAAGATGCTATGGCTGAGTTTGGTATCCTCGCGAAGCTAATACGACTTTGCGGGATGACACGAAGACTTCAGTGAAAATCGGAAAAAATCTGACAGAGATATTTTCTACCAAGCGAGGCTTTAGCCAAGGCGATAGTCTGTCCTGCGATCTCTTTAACATCGTAATGGAGATGATCATGCGGAAGGCTGCAGTAAACAGGAATGGTACCATCTTCAACAAAAGTCACATGTTGTTCGCGTACGCCGATGATATAAATATCATTGGCAGTGGATTGCGGGATGTTACTGCCGCTTTGTCGAGCAGTGAAAAGCAGTCGGCGGAAGTGTGTCTGGAGATAAATGGGAACAAACCCAAGTAATTTGTTTCAACGAACAAAGAGTCGACTCGTCTGGGACGCTGCGTGAACGTCGACAACTATAACTTTTAAGGTGGTAGATGATTTTGTCTACCTTGGTTTCGCCATTAACAAAAATAATAATGTTAGCCTGGAAATCAAAAGAAAAATATTGATCGCAAACCGCTGCTACTATGCGCTAAGCAAGAGATTTAATGACAAAGCGCTCTCACGAAGAACAAAGACCCAACTCTATCAGACTCTGATCCTAGCTGTCTTGTGTCATCCTGGGTAATGACACAAGTGGAACAATTTATTCTGGGGAGTCTTCGATAACGACGTAGTCAAGCAAGTTGAAATTGACCAAATGCGCTGGCTTGGACACGTTGTACGAATAGATGAAAATGTTTCAGCTGGATAGGTTTTCGTCAATAAAATCGATGGGCGACGCAGGAGGTCGACTAAAACTTGGTTGGATGGGCCAGGTGAAAGAGTTATCTACACTTGGTGTGCATAACTATCTACGGAGCGCAATTGATTGAATCGCTTGGAATTATTTTTTACGTGCGGCTACTGATAAATGAATTTCTGTTGCTGTTGCCAACTAAGAAGAAGAATAATTTTCCTCCCGATTACTGCCAGAACTGAATTATCCGCGTCTGTCGTTACGCAGCATACTGCGTCGTACATCGAAACAAATAGAACATGTATCTGGTATATCTGGGTTTTTGTTCTTTGAGACAGGGCTTTGTCATTAAATTGCAAACTAGGTCCGTCATAGTATTTACTAGCAATCAGTATTCTTCTCCGGATTTCAAGGCTGAAGGAATTTTTTTATTGATAGCGTAGCTTGGATAGATAAATTCATGTACCATTTTGAAATTATAGTTGTTAACTTTCAATCAGCGTCCCAAACGAGTACATATTTTGTTCAATGAAAGGAAAAACCTCATTTCTTCACCCTTTTTGGCTGATTCTCGCAGTTTTCGACCATTGATGTGTATATCATCGTCGTACGCAAGAAGCATGTGGTTTTTGTTGAATATCTTGTTTATTAACCTTTTCCTTATTATCACCTTCATCAGTATGTTGAATATGGGCTTCCTTTTGTTTACTGAAGACTTCATGTCGGTCAGGGTCGGTCATTCCGCAAAGGAATATAAGCTTCGCAAGAATAACAAACTCAACCAGGGCTTTGACTACTTTCTGCCGTATCGGGCTGTCGGAGGCAGTTTTAAAGATGTCAAAAAAGTGATATGTACCGCAGTGTGAAAATCTGGTCCGTTGTTGATTTACCAGATCTAAAGCCGCACTGATAAGGCCCGATCAGGTTGGATAACACACGCTATAGGCTTCCACATAAAACTCTCGACACGACATTCCCCCTAATTATGTATGTCGTAGTCACGTCGAATCTTTGTCACTTTTTAAGTATGGCATCCCTGATGTCGTTTGTGAGACTGAAGTAAGATTTGTCCTTGCTCCAATCATGTTGTTCTTCATCAGATGATGAAACATTCTCAACACTAAATATTTCTGTAAATTATTACTAATTTTATTTATATAAAAAAACAGACGAATGTAGTCGAAAGTCGTGGAGCACACACTTGAATCACCAGGATCCAAACCGGCACATGATATAATACGCATAGATACATAATCGGGCATATACTCTTTAAACCAAATGTGCATAGGAGCTGGTGCACGCTCTTCATTAGCACATCGCCACTGACGTGAAGAGTTTTGGCGGAAGTCCGTCGGCAGCGGCTGCTTTATTATTTTTCATCCCCGATATTGCTTTTCATATCTCGGTTTGGCTTGGTGGCGGACAATCGAAGCCGCCATTGACAATTAGGCTGCCTTCCGGGTTCAGCAATTTGTAGAAGTTCTCTCTACATATATGCGCAGTGGTTGTACATGCAACCAGATTTCCATCATTGTCCTTAGAGGAGGGCAGCCCAGTATCATAGGAATGTGTAGGTATTGCCCCTGTCCCTGTACCTCTATATCATCGCTTAAAACCCCATGAATGAGGTATGAGTTAGCTTCTCCCTTTATTGTGATTAACAAGCTCTCTTTTTTAGACTCAAATAACGGGACCTACTTCTCTATAGACGACTGCGAACGTCAGCTATTGGCATTTTTTGTTTAAATTTTACTCCGAGGTTGCTGTCGTCAACAACGAGGGGGCCGCCGATGAAAGAAATGTGGATGATTGAGACAGAAATTTATTCATGGTCTACTGCATGTTGGTCCCATGTTCTAACCATCATGCGATGCTGGGTGGCTCTGGCCGCTCCTTCATCTGAAGTTTATTTCGCATAATAACTGGTTCGTCTATTACCCTTTCTCTTTGTGCCGATTCCCTACAGCTCTGGTTACAATTAGTTGCTGCGTTGCCCTCAGACGCTGAGCGCCCTTAATAACTGTAATAGTCTTGGTAAAAACGCTCTACATAAAGCAGTTACTGTTGTGTATTCTCTGACATCCTTGCAAAATATACAACTACAATTGATTGACCTTTTATTACAATCAAATCATTAATCTTTCCTCGGTAGAAAATAATTTATCATAATTACGACAAATTCAATCAGATGTGATTCCTTTAACTTTTCAGCACATAACTCGAGTGCACCAGCCATGTTCCCCCTGTGCTACCCGTTTCAAATGATTAATGATCGTTATGATTATCAAACTCAACGACATAAGTCTTTTGATGTTATAAAACCAAACGTTAACGTTTTATGTAAATAATACAACTCCTGTTTCTTTTCGGAATTGTTCAATGTAAAAAAATAATGGTCTATAGGTGCCATGGTAATTTACAATTTTAATGTTGACATATGCATTTCACTGCAAATGTATCATTAAGAAACCATAACATGGGTGCTTGGTTTGAATATCCTGCTGTGGCTATGGTTAATACATAGGTCGCTTTGTGACCTGATGCTGTATATGGGATGTAGATGTTAATTAATTATATTTCTGGAGACATTTCATCGCGTTTGTTTGTACAGCGATAATTAATTATAATTTTCTTTGCCATTTTTTATACAACGCTGAAACTGAATTTTTGATTAAGATAACATTATGTAGTTTAATAGCATGACTGATTTGTGCACCTTTTCGAGATCGATGCAAAATATTTTCCCGTCGTCCTTGTATTTTTAGTAACAATAAAGCTCCTGCTGTGATTGTCCACTTCGGCATGGAGCCCATGCAGCAGGAAACATTTGCCGTTATAATAACAACAGACCCAGTTGCAATACTTTACAAAGTGAATGGCATTTTGGGCACAAAACACCATAGTTGCCCAGTTGAATGTGATATGAAATTTACACAAAAATGTGGCCAACAATGTTGACCTACGTTTTGGCTATGTCAAGGCTATTTCATACATCACATAATGTGTACAACATTTAATAGAACAAGTTTACTTAAACACAACCAACATTTCGTGGCAAACAACTCCATTACTCCTATCGTCGTCGTCGTCGTCGTTGTCGTCAACTAGATATTGACAACATTTATGAATATTCCCCGGTGTAATAAACTATTATCGAATGAATGGCCTTTGTAAACGATTTCCAATTGTAAATAGGTGCATGTGGACAACTATATCTCGCTAGATGTTTGTTTGTTAACAATCGTGGTATTAATACTTAAATAATATTTACAATTTCATAAGATGACATTAATCTTATTTAAATTTATGATTAAAATGCAAAATAAATCAGCATTTAACAAGTAATAAATTCTTGTTAAATTTCCAACTGCTTCAGCAGCAAAATAGTTATTATAAATTTATGCATAATTATTTTTTATTTGTTTATTTAGCGTTGCATTGTTCTTAACGCAAATAAAACGATGTCATAGCGTTTAATAATCATGATTATCACATTGGGGGACAAGTGCTAGCAGCGGCTACGACTGCGGCTTGAACACTGAGTCGCCAATAGGACACGTATTAAAAAATATTACAATT